>APFE031595981.1:61451-96585 GCA_000404065.3 Pinus taeda | reverse complement strand
GAAAAGGAGCTGTACTAAGGTCCGGACTGGGTGGTTTCCCCAATGTTGTTGCAGCGATTTTCGAGGCATCAACATTTTTGGCGCTAGAAGGAGGGCCTTGACTGTGAATGGCAAGCAAACCCAAATCTACAAGCCATTCTAAGAGTAATTCTCCCTCCAAATCTCCTAGTTATTCTCGATCACATGCTGGTTCTCCAACGCGCAATCAAGAAGAATAGGAATCAACTACCACTGCTCACACCCATCATACTTCAGAACAATTGAGTCTTGATTCCCCTGAAGTCCAGTCTCTTATCCATAAACTTCAGACCTTCTCGATTTCGCCACAAAAATCTGAAGTATCACAAAGCAGTGCGACTTTGCAGTTCAATATATCTCACCCACTTACCAGACTCCAAAGCGGAAAGCTTGGTATCAAACCCATTGAGTTCCCTTTACCCGAAAGGAAAAGGGCCAAGAAACATACCAAAGGGTCTAATAGTGAAGAAATTTCTTCCACATCATCCGTTTCATCTCCTCATCTGCAAAGTCAACCACCCACTCCTCCATTACATATTGTTGTCCACCAGGGAACAGAAGCCTCAGCATCTCAATCTGTTCACCCTTCAGTATCATCTGCTTCCCATATGTCTGGAATCCCAATAGTAGTATCAACCACTGGTACTATTACAATGGTAGATCCATGGACCAGGCCCGGTGCGGTCAATATGCCTGCGCCATTGCATCCTTTACCAGATGCACCTGAAAAGTGGCTCCCTAAATTTAACCCTGATGATGGAACTCAGGCCGAAGAACACATTAATAATTTCATGCTGTCGGTTAACTTGAAAGGGGTAATGCAAGAAGATGTTGTTGTCAGACTTTTCCCTTATACTTTGCAAGGATCAGCAGGATCCTGGTATTTCTCTCTACCCTCTGGTTCCATTACCAGTTGGGATACATGCCAAGAGCAGTTTCTTACTAAGTATGGAGATGATAGGTCCTTAGCAACTTTAATAAACGATCTCTCCAACCTGAGAATAGAACATAGGGAACCCATAAAGGAATTTAATGCTCGCTTCAATAAACTCCTTAACAAAATCCCTGCAGCTTCCAAACCAAGTGAACAAATACGAAGCGAATGGTTTATCACTGCCCTACCTGCCAATATAGCCATTTTCGTAGATCGCGCTGGGAAACCTACCTTAGAAGAAAACATGAAAGAAGCACTTGATGTGGAAAAGCGCATCAATTCCTTAGAAAAGAAAGCTACCTTGGAAGACAGAAAAGCTAAAAAAGTTTCTTTTAAAGAAGACTCCAAAAAGAAAATCCCAAAAGACCCATATGACATGGAAGGATTGCAAAAGGTCCTGAAAACATTATCCAACGAAATGATTGACATAAAGAAATAGGTGGCCGAAACTTCAAACAAAAGACCTTTTAGGACTTATAAGAAAACAGAAACAAAGCCACCCAATGTCATATCTAATGCAGATTCAGACCAGGAAGAAGAAGAAGAAGAGGCAACTCCACCAACTGACGATGAAGAAGAAGTAGTTGAGTGTTATGGAATGTGGGATTTCATACTCCCCGATCCTGATACTGATAATGAAGAAGAAGCCTTCCCAGTCACCACCAGGAGTAAAAGTACTTCTGAACCTGTCCAGGCAACTTCAAAGAAAAGGAGCGCATGTGCTACTACAACAAAGGAAAAAGTACCTCCAAAGAAACCACCTGCAGTTGTCCCTCAAAACCAACCCTCAAATTCTAATCCTCCTTCAACATCTAAGATGTTAGTGGTATCCGATTCAATGGAATACAACATTGTTGATGACATGAAAAAGACCAAAGCCAACATAACCATGTTTGAGCTTAGCAAGCTAAAGCATCAGCAAAAGTTACTTCTTAAAGAATTGAATGCTGTTCCTTCTACTCCCCTTCCTAGTTCAAAAGCTGCCAATGATTCAGGCCAACCCCCTCCAGGTATGGTTGAAGCTACAGATTCAGTCTTAATAGGGGACAGGTCAAGCTCTCATACTCCACCATTTCTCCTAACTTATGAAATCTACAACAGAAACCTACACAACTGTTTAATTGACTCAGGAGCATCTTCTAACATAATGCCAGCTTCAGTTTGTTCCAAATTGAACATAGAGCCCCAGAAGTCTACCATCCATAGTGTTCAATTAGATAGAACTAAGGTACAGGTTGTTGGAGAAATTAATTCTGTAACCATCAGGTTGTCGGCTGATCCCAGAATAGTACAAAGGATTGACATTCTTATAGCCGATATACCTGAGTTTTACGGTTTGATTTTGAGTAGAGACTGGTCCGAAAAGTTACATGGGTACATTTCTACTGATTGGTCACACATGTGGCTTCCTTATAAAGGTAAGCCAAATCAAATAAAGATAGACCGAGAAAAACATATGACCCATACAGTTACCGATTTTGAACAAGAAAACCATCCTGTGGCTTTCAACAACAACATTTTGGGCAACTATTCATCAGAATCATTCTTTGGCAACTTTGTTACCCAACCCTCCCCTTTCTCAGTTAATCATTTTACATCTCAGATTGAAAAATTTTCACAATCAGATAAGTCTAGGTGTTTTAATGATCATGAGAAAGCTGTAAATATCAATGTTAATACTCCTTTATTTTGGTCTTTGTATTTTGATGGCTCCAAGTCTTCCGAAGGCTCAGGAGCAGGATGCATCTTGGTTAGTCCACATGGAGAAAAGACAATGTTGTCTTGCAGGTTAGAATTCGAATGCACTAACAACACAGCCGAATATGAAGCCCTAGTTCAAGGCTTATATAAAGCAATCGGCCTTAAAGTGCAATATCTTAAAGTATTCGGTGATTCAGAAATTATTATTAAGCAGGTTAGAAATGAAATTCATTGCCTTTCCAATCACCTTAAGCACTACCAATCGCTTGTGCAAGACTTGACTTCACATTTTTTAGCATTTAACATTTCCTCCATTCCTAGGCCCCAAAATTCAGTTGCGGACTTACTAGCCAACGTAGCCTCCAGGCTCCTACCTTCAGAAGACTACAGCCCCAATAGGTTTTCTGTAGAGTTGATTTTCAGGCCTTCAATTCCTGATAACATCACTAATTGGAGAGTATTTAATCATAATAATGATATTCTACAATTCTTAACTTCTGAAAAGTCTTATGACAACCAAATCATTGAAGAAGATGAGCATGACTCTCAAATAAAGGAATACCTCAAGAAAATGCAATTCCTAAGCCTGTGGTAAAACTTGAAGATCTTTATGATATAAAAGACAGGTTTAAACCTGTAACTAATGCAAAGATCCAAAGATCTACCCTAAGGTTTGAATTAGTAAATTTGGGTACTGAGCAAGCTCCTCAGAATGTGAATTTAGGATTAGGATTTTCTGTAGAAGAGAAAGAAGCATTTGTTAGACTGTTAAGGAAGAATAAACACATTTTTGCTTGGAAATATGATGACTTAAAGACTTATGACACATCTATTATCCAGCATACAATTCCAATGCTTCCAGATCAAAAACCCATTCAGCAGAAGTTAAGGAAAATACACCCAAATTTGGAAAGCCAGATTAAGTCGGAGCTTAACAAACTCCTTAAAGCCAAGATTATCTTTCCAGTCCGACATTCCAATTGGGTTTCTAATATGGTGCATGTCAGGAAAAAGAATGGCGACATTCGAATTTGTATTGATTTCAGGAATCTAAACAGAGCAAGTTTGAAAGACAATTTCCCATTGCCTACTATGGAGCAAGTACTCCAATCAGTAGCAGGTTCTGAATTGATGTCTTTTCTAGACGGTTTTTCAGGATACAACCAGGTCATGGTTCATCCGGATGACCAGCTTAAAACTAAATTTAGAACAAAATGGGGGACATACGCATATCAAAAGATGCCTTTCGGACTTATAAATGTAGGAGCGACTTTCCAAAGAGCTATGGATACTGCTTTTAGGGGATTGATAAATCGAACAGTGGTCGTCTACCTAGACGACATAACTGTGTTTTCTAAAGAGAGGTCTAATCATTTACATGACTTAAACCAGATCTTTCAAAGGTGTAAAAGGTACGGAATCTCTTTTAACCCCAAAAAATCATTTTTTGCTCTTGATCAAGGGAAACTCCTGGGTTTTGTAGTTTCTCGAGATGGCATTTATATTGATCCCGATCGGATCAAGGAGATTTCTGAGATCCCATTCCCGCATAATAAGAAATCGATGCAGTCATTTCTTGGCCAGATTAATTTTGTTAAAAGAGTTGTACCTGATTTCTCTCAAATTATTTTGCCCCTCCAGGCAATGATTAGGAAAAATGCAGTCTTTAAGTGGGGAATAGTAGAAAAAGAAGCTTTTGATTTGATAAAGCAATCCATTATCAACGCCCCCTCCTTAATTACTCCAAATTTCTCTAATCCTTTCACCTTGTGTACTATCGCATCTAGTTCTTCATATGCAATAGTACTTACCCAACTAAATGGTCACAATTTGGAGGCACCTATCTCATTTTTTAGCTCGAATCTTCAGGGTGCTGAATTGAATTACTCTGATGTAGAGAAACAAGCTTTTGCTGTGTTTAAAGCAGTCAAACATTATAGACCCTTTCTTCTCAAAACCCACACAAAAGTGATAGTTCCTTTCCCAGCTGTTAGGCAACTATTATTACAAAAAGAATTGGGTGAAAAAAGGGCAAACTGGGTTACAGCGCTTCAAGAATATGACTTAGAAATTAAACCAGCAAAGATTGTTAGGGGCCAAGGTTTTTGCAGGATACTGGCAGGAGCTTCCAACATTCCCGAATCAAGCGACACTGGTCCAACTGAAGAAATCAATCAGGTAAGTGTCACTGATTCTGAATCTCAATATGCAGATTTGATATTTTATTTAAAAAATGGTCATGCTCCTCCTCATTTATCTTACAAAAGAAAAAGAGCCATTAGGTTAAAAGCAAAAACTTTTACAATTATTGATAATGTACTCTTTAAGAAGAATTATGATTCTATTTTGCTGAGATGCCTTGAGAAAACTGAAGCCGAAAAGGTGTTGCAGGAGTTACATGATGGACCAGCAGGAGGACATTTTGGAGCTGACACAACAGCTCACAAGATTATTCATGCTGGATACTATTGACCAACTCTTTTTAGAGACACCCATGAGTATGTAAGGAAATGCCTCAACTGCCAAAACGCTAGTGGAAGACAACGAAAATCAGCTTTCCCTTTACAGCCAGTTAACATTGAACAACCATTTGATCAATGGGGATTGGATATCATCGGGGAAATTAATCCACCTTCTTCCAAGCAGAATAAGTACATTCTCACTGCTACCGACTATTTCACTAAGTGGGTTGAGGCAGTCCCTTTGAAGTCAGCAAATTCTGAAGCAATCATTGAATTCATTGATCAATTCATCGTTACCAGGTTTGGTGTTCCAACTGCTCTTGTATTTGATAACGCTTCTTATTTCTCAGGCAATTCTATGATTGATTTTGCTATAAAAAGAGGATTTAAGTTAAAATATTCTGCTAATTACTATCCTCAGGGTAATGGTTTGGCAGAGTCAACTAACAAGAATCTGATCAAAATTATCAAACGAAATTTCGAACAAAATCATAGGAATTGGCATAAATCCTTAGTCTTCGCATTATGGGTTGATAGGATAACACAGAAGGCTTCCATAGGAACCTCTCCATTCAATCTTGTATATGGAAAGGAAGCAATATTGCCTACAAATCTCGTTCTACCCTCTTTAGCCCTAGTACAGTTCATTGAAGAAGCTCCCTCCTCTCCTATTCAGCTCAGATATGATCAAATCCTAAAACTAGAAGAAGAGAGAGAAAAGGCCAAGGATACCCATGCCAAGCACCAGCAAATCATCAAAGCAGCTTTTGATTTAGCTTCATCAGGGTCAAAACAATTCCAAGCTGGCAATTTAGTTCTGAAATGGGATAAAGCCCATGAGGACAAAGGCAAACACACCAAGTTCCAAAAGTTGTGGCTTGGGACCATTTCAGATTGTGTGAGAAATAGGCCATCAACCTTTCTATTGCAAGATTTAACAGGTTGAGGAGTCTATCCCTGTAAATGGCCTTATCCTAAAAAAGTTCTTCAATTGAGAAGGTGACCCCTTCTCCCTTTTTGTTTCTATAGAATTTTCTTAGTTTGTAGGTTTTAGGAAATAAAGTTTAAAGGCATATTCCATTGACCTTTCACTATATTTGAAAAGGTTGTCTCATAGAAATATCATAAATATTTTCTTTCAAGTAATAGAACTTTCAACCAAAAGGGACAATTTTGGGAAATTAGGTATCATTGTATTATGAAATCACAAATTAAGTTTGATCAACTCCTCCTTAGAGCATAAGAGTAATGAGAGTTATTTTCTATTTTCAAGTTGGTACCAAAAGGTTATTAATATTAGAAATGGAAGTCAATTCAATATCAGCATCTTCAACTCTTAACCTGTCATCCATCAATTCTGAAAGAAGTAATTGTCCACCCCATTCATTAAAGATGATGATTTTTCAGAGTGTAATTCTAAAATATAAAGATATTAAAGATAAGAGGTCTTATTACAAGCCTGCTTACCATGTTCATAAGGAAATAGCTTAACTGACATTACCAATACTGCCTACCAAAACAGGGTAATGGCTTGAAATTTCAAGACAAGGAGTCTCATCACGAGCTAGCTTGTTTAGTTAGACTACTACCAGTGAGTGGCATTGTCAATAGCTGGCCACCAAACCAGGACAATGACTTTTTATCCTGTCAATAACAGAAAAAAGAAAGATGGACAAAATATGAAAGCATGTCTTGAATTCTTTCTGATCATCATACTCTTAATTGGATGGGACAATGGACAATTACATGGTTAAAAGGTATCCCTGTCGAGACTATAAACGTTTGCTGGCAGCAGAGGCTCTACCTATGACAGGCGAGTTTACTATAAAAGTTGATTTGGAAGGATGTTTCTATTTTTATCATTATAAACCAACAAAGGCCTATTTGAAACTTAAAATGTATCAATTTTAAATTAGCAAAAGGAGGAAGTTAGCAAAATTACTTCTATGATATTCAGAATGCATAGATACCTAGTTATATTAGAATTTTCCTTTATAATTGGAACTCTATTTTAAAAAAGTTTTAAAGTATTTTTTATTTTCCCAGAGATAACTGGTTCTTCCAGTGAATCGCCAATTGTTGTGCTTTGCAAACAACCCCCCATTTCATATTATTTTTATTCACAAAAACACTAAAATATGAAATAGGTCCCTTTAAAAATAAAATTGATATCAAAACTTTTACTTTCTAAAAAAGCCCGATAATGAAAGGAGCGCTTTACGAATAAACCCTTAAAAGCAATATCTATTTAAAAGCGGACATAAAGTGAATATGTGGTTATTGCGATAAAGCGATCGCAAGATCGCATATCGCAAAAAACATGAAGGATGCACCAAATGGCCAAAGGACTTCCCCCCGATGCGATAAAGCTATCGGCGATATCGCAATCAGTAATCCCCTTGTGCACCACTAACGCACCCCATATTAAAGCCCCGATGCGATAAAGCTATCGACGATCGACAATCGGCACCTCTCCTTTATTTTTACAATCATATGCGCATATGCCTTTTGCCGATGCGATATCGCAATCGGCAATCGGCAGATCCTCTCGTCTCATCCTTAATGCGCATATGCCTTTCGCCGATGTGATATCGCAATCGGCAATCGGCGATACTCAAAGCATTGTTAAAGCCAGTCATGCACCCCCTCCCGATGCGATGCGATAAGGCACAGTTCTCAATACAAAAGCCGTTAAAGTGATTGGAGAGCCCAATTTAATGATAATTAAGGCATAATCACTCCCGCTCAGCCGCCAATACGCCCATTGCATGCTTTAAGAGATTTTCAACCAAATATTGGTATAATGGGCATTTATAAGGTGGCAGGCCCTATACGGTCACTTAATGAATCCATGTCCTAAGATCTGCCTATAGATCGTCTCCGCGTCGTTTTACAAAAGCAGAGTATATCAACGTTCCTCTTTTTCATTTTGCTATCAACTGTGAGTTTTACTGCTATCTCTGTGTTATGCCAAAATCGCTTCTCTGTGCAGAATACAGTATTACACAAGAATTCGGCATGATGGGAAAAAAGTCGAAGAAAGTTGCAGGTGTTTCGAACCCACCAGCTGCACCACTAGCAGTAGTAAACAGCAAGAAGGGCCTGATATCCGACACAACATGCGCAGACCTTGCCAGAACAACTTGGCAAGGAACTTATGACTTGTTAGAGGCCGAGAAACCCACGCAGGCGGTAGACGAAGCTACCGCAAATTCATTGAAGAAGTCAGAGTGCACTCTAAAGGATTTGGCCGATTCTTTCCTCCATAGGATAGCGGCAAGGGAGCAAAAGCTCCCATATACCGATGTCGTGAAATGGGCAATTGAAGAAATCCCCATCACGGACCGAACTTTCATCGCAAAGGACGGGAGGATTTTTGGGTCATTTAAGCCAGAAGATCCGAGGCAAATGTATCATTTGCCTAAGCCAGAGAAGATATATAATAGCGCATTTTTGGAGAAATTCGCAAGCGAGAACGAGATTGAGTCCGAACCTATCAAGGACTGGAGGCAGAATCCAAATAAGCACAAGCATGAATCATCTGGTAAGTACTCAGTCGCCTCTTTGTGTTCTCCTTATTGCTACGCCGGTATAATGATGTGTAGATTGTGGGGTTTGCACGACTCTGCCATTTTTACCATTGAAATGGTTCCTCTCATGGAGGCGGCAGTAAACAGTTGGATTATGGATTGGGCTACTATCCTTTCGGATAAGCTAGCATTAGCTATTAGTGACTTTAGGAACAAAACTAGAGTCACTGAGAGGAAAATTCCCCCGTTCTACTACAGTGCATATATCTTGGATACCTTGTGTTATAATTCTGAATTCCCTATTCTTGGCTGGAGGTGGACCGCACAGGACCCCTCTCCCATTCATATTTACCATCGCAAGATGTGGAAGTCATCCCATAAAAGCCACCTGTATCAGATTTGTAATGGTTTCATGGTTCCTGTTTATTATGCAATTTTTGATAAGCCTATTCCAAGGATATCCTACCTAGCCTCTTTTGACTTGCCTGCGGTGGGTAGTTGGTTTGGTGAAGAGTATTTTACTTATGTTAGAGTCTTTGGCAGCCAAGCCAACCCTCATGTCCTTCCCTTATATGTCCCTGACAAACTGCTAGCAAGGGAAATTGCATACCAAATTACAGCTGAAAGCACCACACAGACTCTCAAAAAGGAGAAGAAAAGGGGCTGGCCTACTTTCCCCTTCAGATGTGGAGTCTTCACCTTGCATGATCTAAAACATGCGGAAAAAGAAGCCACAAAGATTCAAGCTCTAAATCTTGCCACAATTCCGAATAGAGCGTTTGACCCAAAGCGAACTGCATATGCCGCTTTGGAACATGCCAAATTAGCGACCTTTGATCATAAGGAAGATATGTTCGATGATGTTTTCTCTGCAGCCGAATCAATATTTCAAGCCAGACAGCTCGCCAAGATGCGATACAATGATGAAGAGTTAGTTGAGTTTAATAAACTCAGGGAGGAGAGGTTGCAAACTCTGCCTCTAGATTTATTAATCCCAACCAAAGCAGCATCATCAAGCGAGCCTGGCCAACAACAGACAAAGGAACCTCCTGATACAACAAAGACCAATAATAAAGAGCAGGAGGAGCAACAAAAGAAAGATCGAGAGGAGAAGTTGAAGAAAGAACAACAAGCACGCTTAAGGAAAGAACAACAAGAGCGCTTAAAGAAAGAGCAGGAGGAGCGCTCAAGAAAAGAAGAGGAAGATAGACAGCGCAAAGAGCAGGAGGACAACCAGCAAAGAGAGCAGGCAGAGATGCGGCAGAAGGAACAGGAGCAACGAGAGAAGGAAAAACAAGAACAATTGCTAAAGGAGTCCCAGTCTAAACAAACCACCACCGATACTAACAAAGGTGCCGTCACAGACCCTGAACTGCAAAAGGAATGGCAACATTTCAGCACCATTATCGGTGGAGGAAAAGACTCACAGAATACTGATACTCCTAAAAGCAGCAGTGTACAGGATAATACCTCATCTCAGGCTTTGAGCGGAACCAACGGACCACCTAAAACTAAGGATGTGGAAATAATTCCGAAAGGTCCTAGTGACCAAATCACTCTACAAGTGGAAGATATTCCTCCATTGGATGTCTTCTACAGCCCGAGGCACAGAGCCGTGGTAAAGCGATCGAGAAAGAGACGAAGGATTGATCAACCTTCCATCTTTCCAGAACAAACGGTCATGGGCAATGTAGTGTGGAAGGAGAAACTGGATCCCTCTGATGATCTTACTAAATTGTCACAGTATGCTGGAGCTTACTCAGCTGCAACTATCGACAAGGCATCGGAGGTAAGTCTTCTATTAAAGACTAAAGACCAGGAAATCTTCACGTTGAAAACAGAATTAGCAGATATAAAACAGAGGGTAACACAAGCCGAGGAACAATTAGCAGAACAACAACAGAAGACAGCGCGCGCAGGCGAACAGTTGGTGGAGCAACAACAAATAAATAGCCAATTGGCTCAGCAATGGGAGGAGGAGAAACAGAAGATTAATCAGGCAGCGATCCAGAAACAAAATGAGTTGACGGAGGCTTTGGAGCAATTAAAAGCGGCGAATGAGCAATTGTTAAAAACCAAGGATGAGCATATCGCCCAAATTACAGCGCAGCTAGAGAATATCAAAGGAGATTCGCAGATAATGGAATTCAGAAAAGAGGCCATGTTAATCAACAATGCACTTATAGCGCAAGTTAAACTCTTGGCTCAATACCTCTCTCAAGCGGAACCACTCTGCGAATTAACTACAGCTGTAAATGAGCAGGTAGAAAAGGCAAGGGATGACTTGAATCAAGCCGATGAATCTATTACAACATACCTCGAATGGCAAGATTCGAAGTCGGGAAAAGCCTCCAATTTGCCGAGAATACTTGAGGTTCATAAGGACATACTATTCACGGAGTGGCATACACAGGTGTTGAAGGCAGAAAGAGCAGCTTCAAGGTGTAGGTTGACTTCTAACAATTTGATTGATCTAGTTAACGATACACTCTACATAGCAAACATCGTTTCCCAGTGTACACCCGGAAAGGTTACTACAGCAAATACATTGGAGCAGACGTGTTATCCAGAGTTAGAAAGCAGAGGAAGATTAATCTCCGGGGTTAACAGTTTAAGCATAGAAACATATTGGCATTTCCTAATCAAGCCTCATGAACAAAGAGCCGCCCTCAAATGCTTAACCAATGCCGTTCAATGTATGATCCCCGACATCCAAGACGCCACCTACGCTGCCCAGCTCAGTTCGCGGCTCAAACAAACCTCCTGAAATTGAGCCAATGCTTGCCATCAATCAACTCAGGTTCAAAGGAAAGCAGCCGACAGAATGAATCACCCTCCAGCTCCTCAGATCGCCAGCAGAAATAGCAACAAGAAGTTATTGATATCAGCTTAGTTAGCATTTCTGTTTTATAGATATTTAGATTAGCATAGTATTTATAGACCCTTTCATGTTTTTAGAAAGGGTCGTAAAATTTTGTAATAGACTTAACAGACTAAAGTTTGCACTATTGTGCTTCATCCTTTATTCTTTTATGAAACTCGACCAGTCGCTTTTACTTTAATGGAGAAATTTCTTGATTCAATTGTGCACTACTGTCATTAATTGAGGAATGTTTATGCGTTGAGGGAAAAGCCACACATAGCGATTAATATCTGGGATTGGCCTGCAGCTCAAATGGTACTTCTATCTTTGACTGAAGTCATTCTGTGTATGTGAATTGTTATGTAATTATCTTGCTATCATTGATTGTATGCATGCGCTATAACAGCAAATCTTGTTCATTCCACTATTGGGTGTTTATGGGATATGCCTTGCTTTTAATCATGCATATGTTGATGATATAAATGTGTAAAGTGTAGTAATATCGCTTTAAATCGCTGCGCCTGACTATTTAAGCACAACAATCCAAAATAATTCAATATCTATGTTTTAAGGATACAGTCATCTATATGTTTATCTTTGAGATATAGAGAATCAAAAGCTACGCTTTAGAGCTCAATAGATTCCCGGGATAGTTTAATTTATTTATATTTTGTCAATAGTATCAGTCTTTCGCCTATCACTAGTGTTACTTATAAAACATTCACTCATCCCATTTTATCTATTTGTGGGAAACTGGTCCCCTTATCCCCAGTCGGAGCCACTATCCCAAACGGAAAAGGAGCTGTACTAAGGTCTGGACCGGGTGGTTTCCCCAATGTTGTTGCAGCGATTTCCGAAGCATCAACAGGAGGTAACCGTCAATGATATGAGCAATTTATTATCTAATTGCAGAAAAGTAAAACTAAAATCAAACTATACATTCATAATTCGATCCCTCACCAGTAGTCTAGCTATGGCGTTCGGAGGTAACCGCCAATGATATGAGCAATTTAATATCTAAGCTAACTAATAAAGCAATGAAATGATACTGAAATCAACAAAACAAAACTGGAATTAAAAACTAGGAAAAGCAAAATCAGCAGAGAATTAATCCCATGTCATTAGTCATTGTGAAAATTATATGCAGATGCCCGGGCTGCCTACTCTATCCTGAAACATATATGCACACACTGATCAACGTTATACAAAGCTTGTAAAATCATGAACAAAAGTGAAATGTTAGAAATATACACAAGTGAATAACTATAAAACTTATGAAGTGAAAATAAAGAAACGATGCATAAAGACTATACAGCAACAATGGAAACGAAACCTTGGTGTGTAGGGGCCCTCTGCACAACCTCGGCCAACAGGCTATCAATTCAAAATCACGTTCACGCAAGCATGTAGAACATAGTCTTCTTATATATATCTCAAAACACAGTTACAACAATAAACTAATGTCACGGCACAGTGAGTTCTGAACAACAAAAATTACATTCAAAGGCTAGCTACTATGCGTATAAGAACGCGTTATTTAACTGTTTTTCCTGGAAGATTACGTGAACAGAGGACACATGCAAAACAACGTCCATGGATTTAGCATCATGGTCACCGAGATTATGCAATCTTATTGAAAGCAGTTGTTGGATCCACATCGTGGTCAGCCTACAGGTGTCAACGTGCCTCCAAAGATCTAGAAACGGTCACAAAAATCTTCACGTGTTTGAAAATGGAGTCCTATTGCCGTAGGACTCTCCTGTTTGACCACCGCTTGACCATCGTTGACCATGACCTTCTTTGATGAATCCAGCTGGACCAATGGGACCTGACCCATGTCCAGGTCATTTCCAACTTGCCCATGTGGCTTGCTTTACCTCATGACACCTGCAACCTGTAGTTTAACAAAAACGGCTGTGGAAAGTTGAACCAGCTGCGGAAAGTGACAAGATCCCGCAACTCACAAGCAAAAATCTAGTTCAAACAACAACACAAGTACATAGTAAAAGAAAACACTTTAAATGCTCTTTTATGACTAATATGCAATGATGTTGATAGCTTAGGAGGTCTAGGTAAATGGAAAGAAGCTAGAAAAATGTGTAGGAAAGATGCAAGTTCGGGGCTCAACAATCCTGTGAATAACGAAATCAAAGTTGCAACAATATGTAATTAATAGAACAAGAGTTGCATTAATATGAGAAACAAAAAAAGTATTGGAAATAAAGGAATACAAATAAAATTACAACTCCACTACAATGTATAGACAATACATGGCTGAGGAGGGGGGCCTACCTCCTTAGACGATGCATTGGTTAAAGAAACAACAATGCACAAGCTAATTGACCATCGATGGAAATAAGTAGAAACTTGTATTGCAGAAACTACATTACAAGAATAAACTATATTTTAGATTCAAAGGGATTGATTCACTAATCTTTTCATCTCTCATTTTCCTACTTATACAAATGTTTGAGCATTATTAAGAGTTTCATGGAAAATCATGAAACTTTGATTGTTCCATCTAGTTACAATGAATTTCCTTCACAATGAAAAAGTTAGGACATGTTGACTCGATCAACCGTGTGACAGTTGTAGGGGTCACGCTTTCCTTTTGGAGTGACACTTTCCTTCATTGGGAGTTTGGTTGTTTAACTAATCTAGGCGCTTTTTTGGTAACAACTAAGATGACACACTATAACAATTTTCTAGAGTTGCAGCAACAACTACTTGACTAAGAGTTGTAGCATTGTGCTAAATTGAGTTGTTGCAACAACGTGGAGGAGAGTTGTAATAATGAGTAGTTACGACGCAAGTGTCAACATCTTGGAATTGCAGCACGAGTTTCTTCACCTCAGAGTTGTAGCACACGTGTCATCAACTTGGAGTTGCAACACTTTAGAGTTGCTACATTATGCTACAACGATGAGTCACAACGAATTGCAATAGAGAGTCACAATACCCGCTAACTGGGAGTTGCAACATCTAGCAACTAGGAGTTGCAACATTTGGCAACAAGGAGTTGCAACATTTGGCAACAAGGAGTTGCAACACCTCGCAACAGGGATTGGCAACAACTATCAATGGTGAGTTGCAACACATATATATTGCTTCTATCTGAATGACCTACGTAGGTATGCTTCCTAAATATCAGTGTTTAACATAGAAAGGTAATTATCTCATTAAATGCATAAGAATTAGCACTAAAATGACATATTAAGAGAATAATTATACATTGACCAAAAATGCATTCAAATTGGAACAAATGTTGTTGGAGTGAGGTGAAAATGGGAAAAAAGATAGGCAAACAAGTCTTACATGGGTGCTAGAAAGATGCCAAATTGGGTACTCAATAATATCAATATCACTTATTTTTATGTAAGAATTATCAACTCAAATAGCATGTCCATTTAGAATTAGACACTTCTTATGTAGGAGGACATTCAGGGTTCTTGAAAACACACCATAGGATCAAGAAAGATTTTTTCTAGAAGTTATTAAAGCAAACGTGCAATTTTTTATGGTTGAATGGGCGGTATGCCAACAAAATAAGGCATAGACAATCTCGACCCTAGGGCTCCTACAACCATTAGCTATACCAAGCTAGCATTTGGAAGAATTCCAATGGATTTTATTACAGGTCTACCAAAATCTAAAGGAAAGAATGCCATTATGGTAGTGGTAGATATAATGATAAATTTTGCCCAGTTTTGCTCTCTTTCTTGTCCTTTTAAAGCAAGTACAATGCAAAATAGTTCATGGAAATAGTACAAAAGATATATGTAATTATGAATATTATTGTAAATGACATAGATTATATTTTCAGTGGAAATTTTTGGAATGAATTATTTTCTTTTTTGGGTACCAAATTGGCTTATAGCTCATCTTATCATCCTCGATTCAATGAGAAAATTGAGATTGTCAACAAATGTTTAGAAGGATGTCTACATTGTTTTTCACTTGATAAATATACACAATGGGTCAAGTGGTTGCCCTTGGGTGAACGATGGTACAAAACACTCTTCCATACTGTTCTAACAAGAATAATTTTTCAACGTTTATGGCCTATTCATTTATTTAAACAAATAAAATTGTTATCAAAAAGTGCATATTTTTCACCTTGGCGCCCAATTTTAATTTCTACACAACTTTGGAGTGTATCATTCAAGTGTGTTTTGATCGACGGAAGAGAAACCATATTGGGCCCTCTCGAATGCCCGACGTTTAACAAAGGGGGCAAGGGGGTCTAAAATTGCACCTGAGTGATTTTCCATTGGGACATGTGTTAAATAGAGAGTTATATCGCCCCCTTCCCCAAATTTTCAATTCAACCATCACATACCCCTAATACTGCGTGGGTGACATGACCTTTGGGACCTTGGATGGACAACAAGGCATAACATCAACTAATGATGTAGGTGTGGTGTTGGGTAGATGATACAATATGTGCTCCAGGTGGCATCTAGGTGGCACAAAAGTAATAGTCCACATGTCAAGAATGTGGAAATGACATAAACATAACAAAGGAACAAGAGCCTGTCATATTTTTCAAAATAAAATATTCATGTCCAATCAAATTATGACACTTGTCTTATTGTCCGGGTTAACTGTTAAAATAGAAAAAGGGTTTATTTGTTCTTATTATCCTTGACGTGTTGTGCAATTTGTCTACTAGAAAACTATTAACAACATACAAAGCTTACACAAGCAAGTGCAACTAATTACTGGGTAATCTTTGAAGTCTTGTCAAAATGAAGGTTAAAGTGACCAATCCCTAAACTTTAAACTCTTCTTTCCTTGTTAATTTTGAAAATTTGCTATTAATAGACAAGGAAGCGAATTCACTTGAAACCCACAGCGAATTCGACCTTTACGAGCTAAGAGAGTGGGATTTATAGCATTTTAAAGGTCAACAGGACATTGCCTTGACCCATAAATCTTATTTGACATAGTTTATCATTCCTTAGACATACCCTTACCTAGAAATTATTTCCTAGTGTGTTAAAAATTACTTTCCCAGCAAACAAGCTATCATGTCAAAGAATGGAGCTATCTTGTTTTACATTAATCTTGCTATTATTCAAGAGATTCTTAAGGTAGTGATGCCAAATAAAACCCAACCTTTGAATGAAGATTTCTTGAGTTAGTATTATAATTAGTTAACCCCTGAAGATAAAGCTATTGTCTTAGAGTCTTTGTTGCCTCTAAATTCTCAATTGCTAGAAAATTCTCTCGCTTATCCCTAAAGTATATTCCATGAAATGTCAAGGAAAATTATATCAATGGTTTGTTGTCTATTAAAATATGACGATGACCATACTACATATGATAATGTTTTAGGGCTCTTAACTTCCTATTCACCAACCACAAATTCTTTTATCATGTTTCACTTAAGTCAGTGTTTGGCTGATGTCATCAATGTTCAATTATCCCATTATAGTCTCACTAAGTCTTTTAGGTCCTAGTCACTTCTTTAATGTCTTTTTCTATATTTTCAGGTGGATAAATTTTCAAGTCTTCATTTACATACTCAAGATCAGAGTGGCAATTCCATCTTTATAATTCATTAGACACTAGTGGTGAGAAAGCATCCCCATAAATTAGGATTTTCTAACTTTTCAATAAGTTCTTGTGAGTTCCATATAGTTTGTTATTTGATGAGATTCCTCTTATAATGTTTCCATAGATAAAAAATGTTCTATAACCAACCTAGATACCAGAGTAGATGACTGGTATTTACTTAAGGAAATTACAAAAATAAGAATCTATGGTTTTGAACTACCTCTTTATAGGCTTCCAGTGTTCTTTCTTATGAATATATTTGCATTAAAATATATTAGAAAGAGACATAATCAGGTCATATTCATTTTTTGCCTAAAAAACATCTATTCATGTTCAAACTAAAGGGGTTGGACCTTTCTTGGTCTATACAAGAGAAAAATTACAAGATGTTGAGGACATGCCAAAAAAAAATCAAATTTCACCAAGGATAAGTATAGCAATATAATCCTCACAAAACCATATTAGAAAGTAGGGTGAAACATGGATAAACCCATTATAAACATGTTCCCAAACTAGAGATTGAACAATTTGTAAACAAAGATGTTTGGGAATACAAGCCAAACTTCAAAGCCAATTATTCTGGAAGCACCACAACCAAAGGAAAAGGAGATAAATAGAGGATTTGAGAAAACACAAAAATCATTCTTTAGTCTCAAAAACATAAGATGAAGAACAAAGGTTGCAGAAAAATCTAAGAGTTGAAGCGAAGGAGAGCTCAATTTTAGCTCCAAACATAGAGGCAGCAACATCAAGCGAGCTTGAATTTCACTAGGAACTCTTGAAAATAGCCTTTGTGGTCTAAGAAGTATCATCTTCAAGCATATCTCCTTCAACAAGCAAGAAAGGTAGTCTTTATTCTAAATTTATGGAAATTAAGAACAAGAATATGAAGATGAAACATGATGCCTATATAGAACTATGGAAGAAAGGTTCAAGTTCTTCATAAACAAGTTTACTCTTTGCCTTGGATTATGAGAAAGGGAAACTTGACACATCAGTTTTAGAACCAAAAGCTCAAATTGTCAAAACCTCAGAAGATTAAAAAGCAACAAAGTTTATTATTAATTTGAAGAAGATTCATCTAATGGACTAGATTGACTTAGACAGATTAAAGAAATGATCTTTAGAAGCTTGATAGATACTTCCATAAATTGTTCCAAGATAGAAGCAATGCTCCAAAGGTTACCAATCAATTGAAACAAGAGAAAATTGTATCAAGAAACAAACAAATGAGGATTGATGACTTGGAGCAATGTATACTTAGATTGGGGATAATCCAAATGACTATGGACACTGATATTCAAGTACTTAGAAGAAATCTCAAAATGCCAACAACTGAACATGTTCAGACTCCTGAATTAGAAGCTGCACAAAAATAAAAAGAATAATCGGTGTCCCTAATACTTGAACAAAATAAGCAACATGAAAATTATGCACATTAGATTAAAATCTTAAAAAAGAAAATTCTGAACACGTTTGTGCAACAAAATCTCTAGCACCATCAACAACAGAGGATGATCCTTCTGAGAAGCTTGTTGAAATGACACCAACTTTGAGTATTAAGGATATTGAAATTTAAAACCTTAAGAAAATACTCATAGTGAAAAATTCATAGATAAATAATCTCAGTGAGGAATTAGCTGACAGAAATGTGACCATTCATACTAATAGCAATTAAAAGCAATGTTACATAAGGAAATATATTGGTTGAAGAATCAACTAGTGTGAGCACAATCCTTGGTTGAGGCTATGAAAATTTTGTAGGGAGAAGTAGTGATCAATATTTCAAAGATGTGGAGATCCATCAAAATCATTGGAGATGAATTAGAACTAGTCTACAATACTGAGTAGGTTGTTGAAAAGATTCAAAGAGAGTTAAGAGAAAAACTTCAGATTGCTACTAAAGTAGTAAAGTTTCTCAACACCATAAACGGAGAATAGCCGAGTGCTTTGGGTGTGGATTACAAAGCTTATATAACTATGGAGGTCAATAAAATTTTAACTAAGAGAAACTTTGTATAGTAGGCACAAGATAAATGCATGCTCATTTAAAAGAAGGTTGATTTATTTAATTCTAGGTTTAATGTTTTAAAGGAAATCGGTTTAGCCTCTTGTTCAGATCATAATCATAGTTTGATTTGTCTGGGTGCATACAAAGAAGACTTATCAAGAACCAGACTAGATTCCAACAATTTTTCAAACATGAGTGGAACGTTGAAGGAGGCAACCATAGTAGAAAGTTGATGGACAATTTTTAGATTCATTGTCAAGTGAAAATGATATTTTCAAGTACTCCAACATACAAAAATATTTGGATATTTCCTGTAGGAAAATGATGTCATATAGCTATCTAGTCAAGTTAGATTGTGAGTAGGTTTATATTCTCCCCCTAAATTTTTTTTTATCCCATCAACAAAATCCATCTGAAAAAGGAACAATAGAACAAAAGTTATTGGATATTTGAATATTGTTTCTATTTTTATTATTTTGTTCCTAAAAGTTGCATTTGCAACAATAATATGTTATAATATTTTTGTTTAAAAACTTAAGAAGAATTTAAAGAAAGGGTTTTGATTTGGGAATCAAAGTGTATTATTATATCCGAGGGAAATATTACTACAATTTTTTAATCAAGAGATTCTTCTTTTAGCTATTAACAATGTATATCTTTTGTATAAGTTTTCATTTGTGATGTTATATATTCAACTCTGTAATTATTTCAAGTTATATGAGATATCCCTAAGAGGCTAAATTGAGAATCAAAGTCCCTAACTTCTGGAAATGTTATTTTATACACAAATATTTATGATAGAATCGGTTTGTTTTTATCACACTGCTAAATGAATGGTTAAAATATTGTTGATATTTCATATAATTGAAGTTTTTGTTATGTTATACAACCATTGGAATATTATTCCGTGGCATTTTTTGCAATAACAAGTCTTAAAGTATTCAATGAATGTTGTAAAATATGTTATATCTTTTCGTTTTCCTTCTATCACCACAATTAATCCAATTACGTATTTGCATTAGTTGGAAGTTAACCTTTTGATTAGATATTAGAAAGGTATTGTTATAAAATTCATAAAATAAGAACTGATTTGAATCAAAATCTCTCTTTTAAAAACAATTACTGGTGCCTTGGCATAGTTTTCTAGCCAAAAATTGTCTCAAGGGAACAACATCAAAATTCCTGAACCTTTTTTTGAGCTCCCCTTCCAGAGATTGCAAAAAATCCTCATATGCACATCATCATTCTCAATATTCATATTATCAACAAGATTTAAGAAAGTAGTTACCTGCTTTATTGCATGATTTTCCACAAGGTTATCTAAAATAGTTACCTAAGTATAATGGTGAAGGAGAAATCACTACAAATGAGCACTTTACTGCTTTCTTAAATTTTGTTGATAATATGCATATTGAGCATCATATTCTATTTATGAGGCTTTTTGTGCAATCTCTTGAAAGGGGGTTAGAAAATGGTTTGGGGACTTATAGGGTGATTCCATTTATTCATGGTAAGAGAGGCAAGTGGGTTGCTAAGGTTCAAGAGTTTGATTTAGAAATTAAACTAAGCGAGTCGATCAAGGGAACAACACATACTTCATCACAAAATGTCCCCATTTATGGTGCTTTATGGATATCATCCTCCATCAATCGCATCGCCTTTGAAAGGGACTATAAATCTCAAGCAGTCGATGACCACACAGGGCACCAAAAAGAAGTTCTCAAACTAATGAAAGACAACATGGTTATAGGAAAAAATATGATGAAACAACAATAAGATCAACCTCACAGTGAAAGGGAATTTGAAGTTGGTGATTGCATATTTGTGAGACTACAACCATATACATAGATGTCCCTCAAGCAACAAAAGAAGAAAAGCAAATTAACACCGAGGTATTATGGCCCATATAAGATGTTGCAGAGGATTGAAAGTATAGCTTGAAAATTGGAGTTGCCTCCATATTCATGTGTACACCCATGATTCCATGTTTATTGCATAAAGAAGGTAATTGACGACTATTAATAATTTACTTGAGAACATAAATTAATTACAGAGATTTACCAAGAGGAACAAGTAGCAACAAAACACATAAACAATACAAACAATATTTAACTCGGGAAAAACCCAACTCCGGGGAAACCCACCATAATGAAATTTCATTATCCTTGGCCAAAACCCTAGCCAACCCGGCCAAGTGAGCCTTCACCACTCACCTCCCTGGCTTACATTACAATGAAGTCCTCTTAGCCTTTTATAGGCTCCATTGCATGCAATACCGTGGGAAGAAAAGCATGGGTACACAATGCCATGTGCTCCAAAACCATCATTGTGTAATCTAGTCAACCTTGACTCAAACATCGAGTCAATTTTACCTAACAATTCCCCCCTTAAACTTGACTTTGGGTTCAGTGACTAAATCCAGGCAAAACTGCTAAGTGAGACAACTCAACTCACTCTAGCCCTTACCCCCCTCAAATTTTTTTACCCAGGGTATTGTTAACTGGACATCACCCCTATCACCTAGTTCTAACTCAGATTTTACTGGTAATTACCTAGAAATATGTATGCCTAACCAGCTCTTACAACAGTGCCCCTATTTACATGCAATAAAATTTGACTTATAATAATTAATATTTTTTTTGCTTTGTTAATTCATTTTTGCTTTCTCAACACATTCTCTCTTGGGCATTGGAAGTCTTTGAGGCTGTTGCTTTCCCGATCCGCTGGACCCTTTTGTGAATCTCACCATGTCTAGCACAACTTTGGCATTTTTCATTGCCATATGAACCCTCTGGCCTATCTCTTTCTAACGAGTAATAGCAAAAAATGAAAAAAATCCTTGTTCATTACTCTAACAGTGCCCGCAGAAAAACCACGCAAAGCTAGTCAAACAGCTACAGCGTAACCTACAGTCACACACACTGTCCGTTGGCTGTGTACAACGCCTCTTAAATGAAAATATGATTCTTTAAACTCTTAAAAAATGTTCACACAAAATAAAAAATTACCAATCACAGGGCACAACCTTGCATGTCGAGTCAAGATCATCTTGGGTGCCTCGTAAACATTAACATTGATACCTTATTCCCCTTTATAATGCAGAGATTCTCCATGCAGTCAAGATAATAACGCCACACAATTTATTCAAGATTTTCATGGAGTCTGGCTACATTGTAGACCACGTCTCTTCGTCGTTGCAGATATGGCCGTTCCTTAGGTTGGAAAAATTTTCCATGGTAGGATCTAAGCGAATCAATGTCCATCTGCAATATATCAGAAAAGCCTTCACTCTTTTTTCTCTTCCAACTGCGTCGACAATGCCTGTCTAACTGAGAGCGAGGGATGGGTAATTCCCCTTTCAAACTTATTCTAGTGCACATAGCATGTCACACATGCATTACACATAACACAGGTCGTTCACATGCAAATTTGTTCTAGAAATTCCTCGCTGAAACGTCTATCTCGCAATGGCTTCTGCACAAGGGCAATTTCTTGCATAGAAATTAAGCAATGGGCCATCGTTGTCTCCTTCTACTTCATGTGAAGCAACTCTCAAAACAAATAGAAGATCACAAACGCAAACTTCCAGCACAAAAGACATGCAATCGAAATTTCTTAGTGTCCCTCATATGATGATCGCACACCACATACATCGCTTGTCTCTGCTTAGCCGGTTGACCTTCAAAGGCACTCACAGTCTTCTTTGCGATATCTGCATCGATCAGTGTTTTCGGCTCATGTCCATTAGCTGCGCCATCGACTTGGGCCTGTCTGATCTGTCAAGAAGCAGTTCGACACTGGCTCGCTGATCTAGATCCGCCTCTACTTGGTTGCATTGACGCCTCATGCCAGACTCTCTCTCGGTAGTCGATATTGAGATCCACACCAGATCTTACCAGCTCTATCTCCTTCCCAACGAGAACTGGTGCTTCCTCCGCCACCTGTGACTCCGGCTTTGTCAACGCACTTCAATCCATAGTCTGCAGTATAATCTCAGACCTTGTCACTTGATCCATGACCTTAACCATTACTACTCGCTGCCATCGACTAGCAGGCCATTTAGGGGAAACCTCGCTCTAAACACCATATTTGACTTTAGGGAAGCGCGCAACCACTGAATCTACACCTTCAAACATCAATGTGACAGATCTAATCAAATCACTCTCTTTCCACAATGTTTCACATCATGAACGATATTGGCTAATAAAACGATCCACGATCTTGCAAGGAAACTGGGCTCTAATACCAATTATTAAGAATTTAGTAGAGAACGTAAATTAATCACTGAGATTTACCGAGAGTAACAACAACAAAGCACATTAAAAAATATAAATAGTGTTTAATCGGGAAAAACCTTAACTATAGAGAAAACCCAATTTCATTATTTTTGGCCAAAACCCTAGCCAATTCTGCCAAATAAGCCTTCACGGCTCACATCCTTGGCCTACATTACAATGAAGGCTTCTCAGCGTTTTATAAGCTCCATTTCATGCAATACCATAGGCATAAAACCATGGGTACACAATACCATGTGCCCCAAAACCATCATTGCGTAACCTAGTCAACCTTGACTCAAACCCCGAGTCAATTTTACCTATCAATGAAAATATCCCAGTGCAAAATATTTTATCCATATATTAATGAAGAAGGGAACATCTTTCTAGAACAAAAAATAATCCTAGAAACAAGGATTAAGCCTCTGAGAAATTGAGCAATTATTGAGTACCTCATCCAATGGAAGAACCTACTAATGGAAGAGGTGACGAGTTCCTCAAGAAGAAACACCTACAATTAGTCAAGTGTTGAAGAAATTGAAGGGGATGGTCATGTTAAGCCTCAGACAAGCTCGATGTTAAGTCTAAACCCTTTATTAAGCCCTAGATATTGAGTTACTACATTTATATTGTTTATTGTTATGCAAGTTAGAAACTTTCATTGTAAACTTTTATTATAATTATACCCTTTATCTCCTACATATATAGCAAGGATACGTAGTCTTAGAATGACCACATCTTATCTTATACATTATATTCATTGTAGAATGATGTTTCCCCCTTGAAATGTACTAATTATTGGCTTCTTATCATTTTTAAGGTGCATGGTTCATAACAAAATCCCTAATATTAAAGCTAGAACTCAAGGGGGGGATATTAGGATAATCACCATTTTTATTGGATCAACCTATCCTCTTCACTTTAGGCTAGCTCTGCTTAAGCTCAAGGAGGGTATCCCTAGTAGGATCACTAAAAGTAAGCAATGAAGCATAAGGTGAAGTGACAATAGCTTTAGTAAAACAATGTGTTTTTATGATTTTAAAAGAGGTGATGGAAGGGAGTATAGACCAATGAAAAATAAACTAAGGGCAATGGAGTGAAGGTGAATCAAAAGAGGCTTATGGATCCAATAAGAAGACCCCCCTTAAGATATGTTCTACAGTTTAGAGAAACCTTCTCCAACAAGATCAATTGTAGTTTGATAAACATACTCAATGCTTCATGCTAGGGTTCTAGGATGGGTAGACAAAATAATTATCAAACTAACAAAAGAAGAAGGAGAAGAACTACCCCAAAACGTTTTCCTTCCATTGGTATAAAGTCCCTTCAATGGATTGATCTAGTTAGTTTGTAGAATAACTATGCATTTCACCATCAATATTTATGCACCAAATAAGAACCAAGATAGAGAAACTTCAAGAATTGAAAAAACATCCATAAAGAAAGAATCCTTTACACAACCATATTCTATAAGAGATATATGACAATTAATCTCTAATGAGTGGAAACTCCAAAAATCGAACCGCGAGTGAAAATGAGGAGAGGAAGCGCTTTATATAGAGCGTTGCTCAACTTTCTTTACAATAGAATATAATATATTATGTGAGATCCTTGGATCTAGCCTAGGGATGGATAAAATATAAGTTCCTCCAAATATATAGTCCAAAATAAAGGAAATTATGAGGTGGTCAATTGACATGTACAATCATCCAAGTATAATAACCCCAAGAGAGAGGGAATATCTCTTAATGAGGGAAGAAATTTAGTCAAATTTGCAATGCATATCATTCAAAGATCTCCAAGTAGGAAGATTTTGAAGAAGCTCCCAAAATTGTGCAATGAAATACTCCTAGGGTCATATGTGAGGCTCCTAAGGTGGAATTTCACTCCTCAAATCATGTCAACCACCTCTTTAAGTCATGGGAGAGCTTAATAAGCCGACACATTCCAAATAAAGGCCCCAATGCAACCTCCATGATGGACATCCCATTGAATGATGTGATGCATGCCTCTAAATGTGCAAGTAGGTTGAGTTTTCCAAGATTTATAGTGTGGCATGGCATGAGAGGTCTACCATACACGAAAACTAACTCCAACTTATTTTGACCAGTGCCTTGAGAGTCACGGACTACCTTAAGGTTCATGAATAAGACTCGAGAACTGTGAACAACCTTGGGAACTACATAGATGCCAAAAACTAGGTACTTTTCAAAATGCTAGGGGTGCTCCAACAAAGGAACTATGCATCCTTTAGTACCACAGGATATGATCAATCAATATGTCATCCAAAACCTCTAGCTCATAATAATTCACAGAATCAAGTGAGTTTCCCAACTATCTAAGGCTCATAGTGATGAAAATCACAAGGGCAATGGAAAATTTCACTAATACTACCCCTATGCAAAATAAAGGTAATAGAATGGATACCTTGGTGGGGGACGTTATTAGTTGGGTCATTAATTCTTTGTGGGCTACACAAAGTATCTCATCATTAGCAAACATTTGAAGCATAAATCTAGGAAAAAAGAGATGGAATAATTGTCGCAAGATTTGTAGCTTAATCCGTATAATGATTAGACCTTAGTATATGGTCTTATTTTTAGCAATACAATTTGTGGAAATGGTGAATACATGGACTCAATGCCTTTGAGAAAATATTGTCTTAGACCTAGAAAGGGAGCTACAAAAAAGGGGGTTTCTTTTCCTCTGGGGGTTTAGGTCATGATCTAGTCCTTGACCAATGTTTGGGATTTGCAGGAGGGAAGTCATTCTTATGACATGCATAAAACAAAAACTTGAAATAAATGAACCAAAGGAAACAAAAATCCCTTGAGGGGTTCCTTAGAGTGTGACAAAAGTCATATAAGGTTCAAAAATAATTTTGATTTCACTAAATATATGAGGTATGGGAAGCCCCTCTAAAAGAATTTCTCTAGTAAGACTAGTTGAAATTATAAACTAGACATATTGATGGTTCAAGAAACTATGAGAGAGGGTTCCAAAATGCTTATATATATATACGCAATTTGTTGAAAGGTTAGAATTTCATGTCACAAAATATTGTAGGAAAACCTAGTGGTGTTTTGGCAAGGTGGAAAACATCTATCACTCTAATTGACTCTATTGTCATTAGTTCAAAAAACTGGACCAAGTTCAATTTCAGAAATTTGGGCCAGACTCCCTCTATTCTTAACCTTTGTGGTTCTTATGAGTATAGAATTTTTTTACAGGATTCCTTTTGTGATCTTCAATGTACAAAAGAGGAGAAAGTTTTTATTTGGGGTGATTTAAATTTCACACTTTATCATTCTAAGATACGAAGACACACAATGCAAGGCTATATAAAACGATGACACATTTTAAACATAAGTTAGGAGAATCAAGGTTCAAAGATGCTAACTTCTAAAACTAATCCCCACACTTGGAGGAACAATGAAGGGGGAATATAATTGTACCAAAGAGGTTGGGTAGAGTCTTGATTTCAGTTTCATTATGAATGAGGTGAATAGAATCGAATCTTCACTAGTTCTAGTTAGTTCCTTTGCTCATTGTGCAATTATATTGAAAATTGATATGACGAATGATTAACAAACTCATTCTTCAAATTTAATCAGTTATGGATTGAAGAAATATAGTTAAAGAATATTGTTGAAAAAGGGAGGATATGATTTAATCCAAACTCAAGTAAGACAACCTGTTCATTGGCAGCTACATGAAGCTCGTCCATGAACTTCACTTCATAGTTTACCACATGTATAAAAAATGATGGCCAAGACAAACTATAGAGATACTTCACGGAATCTTGTGTCATGAATGAATGAATTAGAATGATTCTAGGTGAAATTATTTCTAGCATATCCATTTATTTGCTTTAGAATATTCCAGCTCTACGTTGAAGCAATTCATTTAATATGAGGACTCACTAGGGTTATGGTCTTTCACATCCAAAGATCAACCACTAAATGAACTGAAACACAGGTGCGACAAGTGTTTTTGATCTATAGATAAAGGGACAATTGAGCATGCCTCCATATGCACTAGAGAAGGCTAACAATTGTGAGAAAAAATCTAAGATCTAATAAAACAACACAAGAGTTAACATGTTAGAATGCATAACAAGTTACTTAGTGGGGAAAACAAGTAGAAAACTTGAGCTTTGATACCATTTGATGTGGGAGAATCGATAACAGGGTTACGGGTAAGGCGTAAACCGTGGAAAATGATGATGATGATGACGGAAATGATATGCACGGGGAGTAATAGATACAAGTATTGCAAATTTGTGATGGAAAAATGGTTGATGAATCATGTATGAGAAGGGGTTTCCTAGAGAATTGACGAATACAACGGTTGGCGACCCGTGTATTTTGGTGGTTGGTAATTCTTTCATGTGGACTTCAATCAATGTTTATGTTGAAAGTATAAGATGAAGGAATATTGAGAACAAAGAATGAAGAAAACCGAAGTTTGGGGAAACTGAAGTTGAAGAGAAAGGACAATAAAGTTAAAGATGGGAAAATGACTAGTTTAATGAATATTTGTCATGAAAGGGATATCATTTGTTTTTGTAATGTTTAATGGACTGACATTTTTTTTACCTGGGTTTGCAAATAATGCAAAGAATGCATCTATAATGGAGGAAATTACATTTGATGAATTAAAAGAGGTTTTGTCTAGTTTTCAAAAGGATAAGAGTCCTGGTCCTAATGGGTGCTCAGTGGATTTTTTCATTGATTTTTATGAATTGATTGGAGATTATCTCATTTGTGTTGTGGAAGAATCATGAACATTTAGGAAAATTATTAACTCTTTCGATAATATTTTTATCGCACTAATTCCAAAAGTAGACAACCTTGCTTTGATGAGTTTCAACCCATATCTTTGTGCAATTTTCGCATAAAAGGTCATTGCTAAGGTGATTTTTCGTCATTTAAAGCCTATCTTATCCAAAATGATATCAAAAGAGAAATTTGGCTTCCTCGAATGGAATCAAATACACAAATCTATTGGAGTAGCCAAGGAAGGATTACATAGCCTAAAATTAAGGAACATCAAAGGTGCAATTTTGAATATTGACCTCTCAAAAGCATATGACCAGGTGAGCTATATCTATATTCACCTTTTGCTCACACATATGGGGTTTAGTCTATTGATTGTTAATTGCATTATGAGTTGTATAACTTTCGTTTATTTTTTGTACTTATTAATGGATTACCCTCAATTTTTTTCATGCACAAAGAGGCCTTAGACAAGGATGTCCATATTGCCTTTGCTCTTTCTATTGGTCATATTAGGCTCCTCTTTTATGGGAAAATTTCACATAAAAATTAGGAAAATTTTGTAAGGTCACTGCCACAAAACAAATGGATATGGTAAATACACCCGTTGATCTGTAGCATGTAATAAATCTTGGTATTTCAAGAGAATTGAGCTAGAGGAGAAATGTTTCTTCACCTATAAAGCAACAAATTCATGAGATTCATAGGTGGTCAATGATCCTTAAAGGATAATTAGCACATGACAAAGTTTGTTGGACTTATAAAGGGTACTGATTAAATTTGGAAGTATTAGGGTTTGAAAACCCTAGAATACTAGAAGTCTTGGATGAATAAGCCCTAGGGTTTGTGGATAAAACCCTAGAGCTAGATCTATATCGATGATTATGCTAAATTAAGAAACCCTAACTCATGCAAGGAAGGTAAGGGAAGCAACATGCACTAATAATTGATTGTGAGGATCAGTATGATGAGTTTGCAGATGGATTTCAATGATTTTTGCAGAAGACAAGGATCAAGAGGGAGTTGAAAATTCCCTACAATCCTTAGATAAAAATATAAGTACTTTATATCTTTAATACTTGATTATTGCAATATTTTTGTGTCAAGATATTGTCTTTGTATTTTTTTGCTTGGTTATAATCGTTTATTCCATGACCTTCTAATGATATTTGCAGGTATATTGTGAAGGATTCCAAGGCTCTGGAAGTAAATGAAAGCATTGGGAAGAGAAAGACAAAGTTTGTGGTAAGAGGATTCTCCAATGATCGAGTATAAACTCAGCTAGAGTGATTTGTGCTAAAGAGGGAGAAATTGTATTGACATCTTGAACCGTGCTAGAGAGGTTCTAGTTTAGAGGCAACAAGCTAGCAAGTTTGAAGGATGTCGTGATGAATATTTTGCCAAGGGAAGTCAAAGTGGATCTACAATTTCAAGTATAAAGCAAGATTCATGGTAAGAGGTTTCTCCCATAAAGAGGGAGAGGACCATGAAGTGACATTTGCTCCAATTGCCAAGCACACATCTATTAGAATCATTATTTCTATTACTTTTGTTATAGATTAGAGATTATACCAAATGAATGAAAAGATAATTCTCCTCAATAGAGTGATTGAGGAAGAAGTGTACATATAGCTATGTTAGGGATTTGAGGTACATGAGAGGAAATCTCATGTCTGCGGACTGAATAAAGCTTTGTACATACGTTGGCTATGGTATTATTGAATTTATGGATACCCGATGATTCTTGGTTAATCCTATTATTATATGAATTGTTTTAGACAGGAGCAGAATGACTCACGTGACAGAGAGAGCAAGAGTGGTAGGAGAATTTTCTTCCATGATAGAGGGAGCAGTCAAGACCTACTTCAATACCAAAGGAAGTTAACCTCTAGGTTTGAGATGAAGAATCTTGGTTGGATACTATTGACGGTGTTGGATGTCACCAACATTGTAAGGGGGTCTCCCCGATGTGAAGTCCCAATCAGATCTCACACTGTTTGGTGTAGGAGTCCCATCCGGTCATACGGTCCAAACACTGTTGGAAAGGTTTCAAAGATATGCCTTGGTTACACACACACACATGAGAGATAACAACACCTCTTTGGGCATCAAGAATGTAGGCTTTGTGAGACACCCAATGTAAGGTGAACAAGGGAACAACCATGACTGGTAAAGGAAAAGGAGCCTTCGGTTAGAAAAGTAATGTAACTATCCTAAAGGGGGATCTGGGAAGGGAGAGAAAGACTTGTTGAATACCCACGAATTAGTCCACATAATAAACAACAATAATGAAAAGCATAACAACACTTATTCAATATCAACCACAATGAAGCAACAAATTATTTCATTCACTTAGTTTGTAATTAAAATGACATATATCATAAAAATAACAAGAGTAGTCCTACTATATATACAATACATGTAAGAAGGAGTGCCAACTCATAGAGCTTTTAATTATGAGTGAAAGATCCCAGGTACACTGCTACATGAATGAAACATTATATCCAGTGGTGTAACATGAAGCCACAACTTTCTTCTCCAAAGAACGATCTATCTTGTATGCACTACAAGAGAGGCCAAGGCAAGGCTCCAAGAATACAAGACCTTTCTTTGAGTTATGAGGAGCTATTTATAACAAATAACAATGACCTTTGAGATTCCCCATGACTCTTTGAATTCTATGACTATTCATATTCTATTCATGACTTATTACATTCCATATATGGTTATACACATTCCACATGTGTCCCATGGACGTCATTACATATCATGTATTACACGAGACAAATTACATATGAGATGGTGGCCTAATAAGACAAAACTAATAATGGGATGAAAGCTCATCAAATTGATAAGTCATTTGTGTTCTCATGGAGCTCATTTGTAATGTAAGTGTGCCATGGCTTGACCACATTGAGATGGATTTGAATCGAACTATCAAGTCCCCTATATACCGTATCTTCCCCTCCAGTGCCTCTATCAATATGGTCTTGGAGCTTGAATGTACATTATTCAATAGTCATTAAAGTTTCATGTGAGATTTGACTGGTGTGATGGCGTATTGTAGAATAATGTCCTTGGTTATCTCCAAGACTTTCTGTTCTGTTGCTTTCTTGTTCTATTCAATTTACTGCCTGATCTCCTCGAAGATGATCTCTCTCCCTCTGATTGCTTCAAGTCTTCCTATTGCGGGCATCCCATGTTTCTGTGTTAGAGACTCGAAACCATTATGTAGTTGATTATAGACAACAATAGTACTAATTGAATGTTCTCCAAGATGCATGTAGTTTTGATGGTGGAGTCTCAATTGAACTCTATCTATCTCTACCACAATCCGGTATTTCTTTTCCAAATGTTGCGGAGCATATGGATACTTGGCAACCCACTTCTGAAGTTGGTCAACTGCTCCATTTGAAACTTTTAGGAGTTTTAACACTTCCTATGCTTTCTTCTAAATTCCAATGAGATGAGCCACCACCCACTGTATAAGTATCATGTCTTAGCCATTCCATGGTGTCCTCCATTGGCTCCAGTTCCTCCTACATGGATGATTGCCATTCTATGGTGTTGAAACTCTATGATGATAATTGTTGATTCTTTGCCGCAAGATGTTTTGCCTATTGCTTCATTGCAGCAAGTTCTTTTGTCAATATAACATTCTCACTCAGTAGATATTCAAAGTTGTCTTGTGATGCTATGGAAAAAGCAACATTTGTCGTCATGATAGCCCTAGGATTCCTTCTAGTGTTGGAAGTAATCACCTTCTATGTAGAAACTAAGACTGTATTATGAGGATCCTTTGGGAAGTATCTACGCCTCTGTTGCACGATCCTCTTCTTAAGTTGATCAAACGAGACACTGCATATATCCATGACTCTATCTGTTGGTGGAGGTGTAATACCCATCTCTACAAATGGAAGATGACCACATGTGAGAGGAGGTTCTTATGGCGAACCTGGTTTATCATCCATAGGTTAGATAATATCTTCTTTCTCCAACTCTTCTTCTTCTATCTCTCGAGTCAACTGTTCTTCTTCCAGTCTCTGTGCTGCTTCTTCCTCCTGGGACTTCCTTTATTGTTCCTCTTCTATCCTTCTCCTCTCCTCTTCTTCTACTTGTTGCTTCTCCAAAAACTCATCTTGCTTCGTCTTCTCCTCCTCTTTTTATTCTCTCGTCTCGTATTCTGCTTAACTAACTCCTATATTCAAGGGATCAAATTTCCATTTCCTACTGCTCTTGCATGCCGAATCATACTTGATCCTCTTCTTAGGAGCTATTTTCCTTGCTTGAGGGGTTATTTGTTCTTCCTCCCACACCTGGATATCTTGAGCTGGTGGATATTGGGGTGAGTTGGTATCCGCTGCTGGATGTGTCTTTCTACCTGCATTATACCAAATTTTCAGTTTTTCATATTTTGCTGTGGACATTGATGAATAGCCCGTATTGAAACTGATCCTTTCACAATGTTTCTTGCACACTCTCCTGGGATCATATCCATGAAATTCTTTCATGGCGAAGTTTACTTGATCCATATCTTGTATTTTGTTGCTACCTTGTGGCTCTTCAATTCATATAGTTTAATCCTCAAAGGGAAGGTGCACCAAGGGGATTTCTTCCTTTTGTGAGGAATTCCTAACAATCCCTTATCCAATTGATTTGCTACTTCCCGCATGACCACCTTATTGGTCACATATCGCGGTATGAGATGAGGGGATATTTGACAACCAAAAAATCTGATGTATGTACCCTCAGGAGCTGCAAACAAATCTGAGATGTCTTGTATTGACTCCTTCACCTGATCAATCGTGCAGGGAGGATCAATCTTGAATATCATATGAAAGATAACTGAAAATAAATGTTAAGTTAATTTTTATATGCACCTCTAAAGCTTTATTTTGATAACACTTTGTAGTGGAATTAAACTGGGAACTTGTTCTTAGGGTCTAGTTCCAGTACATTCCTGGGAACGCATATTGTGCATAGATTCCATCTAAAAGGAATGCAAACATGTAGAATTTTGGTGCCTGGTTCGCCATCAAAGATGCTTTTTCTTGCCCCACATGATGCTGCAGCTCAAATGACAACATATCTACCCAATTGAAGGCTTTTCCACGGGTTACCACCATATTAAGCATATATATTTATTTTTCTTCGAACACCTCGATGTTCTTGTGCCCATGCAACTGGAAACACATGGTTATCACATACTAATATACATCTATGAAAATCTTAGACATTTAGACTACGGATGAGCGATGACAAAACTTAGTAAGTTCTCGACACCATGATTTGATAATGTCACTTGTGTCGAGGTTGACCCATCTAATGTAGAAGTCATTATTTGCATATTCAGTGGGCCTAAGCATCTTATAGCATGTCTACATGTCTTCTGCATAATAAGTGGCGAGTTGACCACCACTCTCACTACGAAGCACAAGATGAGAGTCATCCATATCTGTAATGATCCACTCAATCACTTATGCACAGGGAATGACCATGAATCTGTATGCGATCCTATGCATCCTGGACTTCTTAATGTTGATGTACACTTCTAAGTCTTCCAAGTTCTCAACAAAACTTTTTTGCATGAACGTGTTGTATATACCACTCCATATGACCTCAATAGACTTATCAATGAAGCACTGTGTGTATGTATAAATGGGAATTATTGGTTTGGTCACTGCAATAGGTTCCTCGGTGCTTGCTTCTTAGATTTCTTTGGACATAACTTTATAGGGAGGTATGGCTCCAACAGATGATGAAAGGGTGACAATACTTGTAGCTCAAACAACTATTTGTGGTAGCACACTCGTAATGACGACATTAACTTAATGCAACCTAATTATGTAGAAATATCTCATAAATCATGTACAAAGAGCCATCAAAGCTATCTGAACATGTAAATCTATTGATGAAAACACAAAATCATTTGCATGCACAAGAAAATTCCAACATAACAATAATAATATAAGGGCACAAAAATAACAATAGTGGGCTTCTATGGGGCACAATAATAAAAATATGGGGACAATAAGGGCACAACAATAACAATAAGGGATAAAATGATTATAGTAATGGGGGAATCACTAGTATTATAGGTACGTAACATGCCCCTCTCCTTCAAAAAGTGTTGTACTCAACGCTTGATTTGTTTTGGATGCTTCTGTATAAAATTCTCATCCTCCCATATGGAATCTTTAGCGAGTAAGTTCTTCCACTTGATGAGATACTCTGAAATTGATCAATTTCGAAGCTGTCAAGTTCTTGTTTCTGTGACTGCTTCAGGTTATGATTTTTCCTTCCTCGTCAAGTTCTGGCAATATTGTTTGAACAGGGAGCTTGTCACCTATAACCTTCTTTAAGCATGAGGCATGGAAAACTAGGTGCACTCGGGAAGCTGCAGGAAGCTCCAATTTATATGCCATAGTACCAATCTTTTGCAACACCTTGTATGGACCATAATACTTTGGTGATAATTTATTATCCTTCTTAGCTTGCTTGAGGGATATTTGTTTATATGGTTGTATCCGTAGAAATACCCAATCACCTACATCAAAACTTCTTTCACTGCGATGTTGATCTTCTTGTTGTTTCATTCTATTTTGCACCAAAGTGAGGTTATCCTTTAAGAGTTGGAGAACTTTTTGTTGATGCTCGATGTGATCTTCCACTGTTTGAACCTTACAGTTTTCTCTTAAATATGATGTGATGGACGGTGGATGATATCCATAAAGTGCCATAAATGGGGTCATTTTTGTTGCAGTATGGAAGGAAGTGTTATACCACCATTTAGCCAGAGGAAACCATTGAACCCATTGTGTCTTTTTATCAGATACAAAGCAACGAAGATATCCTTCCAAAAATTTGTTTACTATCTTAGTTTTCCCATCAGGTTGAGGATGATAAGATGAGCTATGAGCTAACTAAGTACCAAGTCAAGAAAATAATTCTATCCAAAAATTTCCAGTGAAAATGGGATCTCTGTCACTTACAATAATCTTTGG
>APFE031595981.1:39703-60127 GCA_000404065.3 Pinus taeda | reverse complement strand
CCATAAATGCAGTAGAAATTGTATTGGCTTTAAATGGATGAGATAATGCACAAAAGTGTGCATACTTGGTAAGTCTGTCAACTACCACCATGATGACACTCTTTCCTTCGGACTTGCGTAAACCTGTGATAAAATCCATTGAAACCTCTTCCCAACATTGGCTTGGAATGGATAAAGGTTGTAATAGACCTGGGGTATTGATTGTTTCAACTTTATTTTGTTGGAAACAACATGCAAGTGAGGAGGGCGCACTTTCAAAGCATGAAGGAAGGTTAAGGGTTACTCAGGGCTTTGTAGTGTGCTTATGCACTTAAGTAAGAGAAGAAAACCAACAAGGGCACATTGTCACACTCCGAAGGGTCAAAAGGGTGAGTTGTTGGGCTTTGAGGCCTTCACAGTGCGCTCATGCGCTTAAGGAGACAGGGGGCGCACTCCAAAGGGACGAAAGAACATGTATTCAAGCCTTCAGTCCTTCAGGGTGTGCTCATGCACTCAAAGGAAAGGAGGACGCATTGGTGCATGATGAAGGGATGAAGGAAAATCATTCAAGTCCTCAAGGTTAGGTCATGCGCTCAAGGGAGGGCGTAATTATTCATGACAAAAGAGTTCACTCAAGAGGGAAACTTGGTCCTTATGGGTGCAATTTTCAAGGTTGATCAGGCTTCGAGGTCCAGAAGTGCACTCTCCCAAGGAAAGGCTCAAGAACAAGTTCAACAACAAGAATTCATGATAATAATGAGAAGAAGAAGGATTTTCAAGCTTAAATAGATCCCGTCGCAATCACGTTGGAATGTGAAAAGGTTGAGGAGTGTCCATAATTTTTGCATGCGACAAGAAATTAACACTTACTGAATCAAGATTTAATAGAAATGACAATAAATAAACTGAAAAACAAAGAAATACCAACAAGAAAATCAATTTGGATAGTGAAATCATGAAAGGAAATGAAAATATTCGACATGCAAAACTTACTTGTAATGCAAGTTGATGAAGAGTTTCTTGATTCACAGCAGTGCGCCCAGCCTAGATGAGAATGATTATGCAAATGCATGATTAATTAGGTTAATTTAAAAGAGTTTACATGCAAAATTGATTCATGCATGATTACCATTTATCGTCAAGTGAAAGGGCTAGTTAAGGGAAGTTAAGTGGGCTCCTATTTTCTAGGAGTGCACCCATATCCAACAAAAATACACATGCATGCATCCAGAAAGATCACATGCCTTCAACAAGAAGCAGTGCACTCAAGGAGGGTGCACTTGCTCAACATGAATGAGTGCGCTCAAAGAGGGCACACTTCTTCAGCCTAAAGGAGTGCGCTCATCTCAAGCGCATGTCTTCATTAACAAGGAGTGTGCTTTTCCCTTAAAGAGCATTTTTCTTGCTTTTGTTTGTTTTTTGTGCTTTTTCGAGTGTGTGCATGGCATAAAGGCAAGTTTGTAAGTCAAGAAAAGTTACGAGTTCACCTAACTATGGATTAGATAACTCAATCACTTCTAAGGGTTAGGTGACGACGCTTAAGAAACATCGAGTTAGGAAGATGTGACATTAAGAGAAAACAAAAGAATAAAAAAAGAAACAATGCAATAACATCAAGGGGCCTGAAACAACAATTTATGTAGGTTCCAAAATTGACTTAGGAAATTGTTTTGGAGGGTCATAGTCGTAGCGACAACACTTGGCGACACACTGGGAGAAACCCAACTTCCTTGAAATGGTTTCATTTAGGCACACAGTCTCAATTATACATGAAGTATTGATTTAATCAGTGAGATACCTTAGCTCCCAACTCTTACCATGTTAAAGATATAGTCTTCCCAGTTCCATTACTTAGAGTAAGACAACATAAAACAAGCCATATCATTATCTAATTGATGTAAGTAAGGGTGATATAACACGATGAATTAAATCAAAGTATGAGTTTTACGTATCCCTGCCAACAATATTAGATAGTACCCCAGTGGAGTCTCTTGAGGAACACAAATGTTTCTTTGCTACCAGTGAGCCTGGACAATACTCTGATGAAGTTGCTTGCTTCACCTCCCCACACATGAAGCCTTTCTCTTCTTTCACCCTTTATTTTTCTTTCTTTTCAATAGGAATGTGCTTATGCACTTATTATTTTCAACAGGTGGAAGAGGGATCCCGACTTATTGAGAGAAGAAGAGGTTTTTCCTTCAAAGACAGGTTTTAGACCTTCGATGCTTTGATCGCTAAATTTTTTCCCCTTGTCTTACTCTACTAAAAAAGATAAGCAAGAACACACTATTCATAAACAATACCATATGTAGGAATGATAATCCTAAATAGATACATGCATCATTATTTCCTTACAACTTCTCAACTGAAGGATCACATTTTCCATCAGAAAATAATTGAATTGAATGATGTAAACCAAAACACAGAAGAAGGTAATAGATAAGCCAAGGCTTGTATCTTACCACAACTTTCCTTTCATAAAAGTTTAGCCATATCATCTCAAATCTCAAAACCTAATTTATTCAAGAATCGATAAAACTAAAAAACCAAGGGAATATGAAAACAAAAAATAGAAATGCAATGCATCTAAGTAAATGCAATCTACCCTATCCTAAATTGAATAGTATATGGTTGGGTCATGTGAAATGGAACTTCCAATGAAGCCATAGAAGCTACTCTTGACCTTTCGGTGGAAGCGTGTGAGATTGTGAAATCAAAATAAAATGCAGTGCGGTGAAAAGGATAAACCATGCAAACATACACATTGAGACAAAGAAACAAGAAATGCAATTACAATGGTGTAATACACTTGACTGTTCTATCGAATAGGAAACTCCAAAACAACAATAATTACCAAGACCGTGTCCATACAAGACTCAATGAAGCACATGTAAGTAAAGGCCACGAGACATGGCTCTGGACTGATAAGATTCTTCTAGGGAATCTGCAATAAGATCATGGAAAGAACCTTTGGGGAAACTATGATAGGAAATACCGATTAAAGAAAAATCCACATAATAAGAAACATTAGTAGGATGACCACAATCCATGTTGTCGTGAAAGTGGGATTACCTAATGGATGATGGAGGAGATTCATTAAAACCCATATCTATTTCCACATTACAGATTAAAGATTTTCGTGAGGTGGGATGTAGCAGTGGGAGTTCAATATTGAAATTAAAATTCCTTTCCTGAGGGTTGAAAAAATTTACGTGAAGAAAATGAGAATCCCTCAGGAGAGAGTTGGCATCCCATGTGATGAAATTAGTGATGAAATCATAAATAGTGTCATGGTGACAGGTACCTGACATAACCATTAGCATAGGCTGAAGTTCCCTACTCACTTGACTTGACTTTGAATTCTGACAGGACACGATTAACTGCTTATTAAAACAAGAGTCATTATGAGATTCAAAATGAAATTGAGGTTGATCAGATAGATTTATGAGATTGCTACAAAAATTCTCAATGATAAGAATGTCATCTTCTCGATCAAAAGGACTTATACCTGAAAGAAAATCTTCAATGATTGCATCAGACTCCATTTGGAATTCCCGTAAATTTGAATATTCTTGTAGAAACAAAGATTCATCCATGTTACTTGAACAATCATTACCATATAATTCAAAGAAAAGGAAATCGTTAGGGGCATGGCTATCTAAGGGTTCAACTTGACTAATAGGTAAAAGATAGACTGAAGGAATATCAAGATTCAAGGATGGTTGATTGATAAGATTAGATGAATCACCATTAGGGGAGAGGTGTGAAATAAAAATCAATTCTTCATCAACACATTGATCTTCTGGTTTAGTGATCAGTTGAGGTTCAAAACACAAAACATCAAAAGGAGTGGGACATGGTACAAAAGGCATATACGATTCTTCCTCATGATGCTGAATTTCTTCTTGATTTGGAGGACATGAAGGATTAGATTTGACATCCTAACTAAGAAACGAAACTTCTCATCCAAGAACTACCAATCTACATCCGCATCTGGGAATTCATAACAAAGATGTAGGAATTAGTATAAAAATGCTCAAGAGATCCATTCAATTCCATTCTAAGTTGATCAATTTCATTAAAGACATCTTGATATTCATATTTTTCAAAAACGCGAAGAATATCATTAACCAAATGTTTGAAAGATGTGATAGAAGCAATGGGTAGAGAATAACACTATTGCTTTGCATGACAATCCAATGTAAGGGTAAACAACTGCGCGAGGATTTATTCAGAATAAATGCCACTCGAAAATAAAAAAATAAAAAATTGGACAAACTCAGTTATGTAATCAAGAATGATTGTTGTACCCTTTCCATCAAATTTAAAACGTGAAAATTTATGTAAAAAGTCCATGGGGATTAGAGGATCTAAAGCTTCAGAAAAACACCTCGGGATTATGAGATGGGATGAAACCATTAGAGGTAGGAGATTCAAACAAACTTCAAAGGCTCAAGTTGTCATAGAGCCCTCCTTCTAGCGCTAAAAATGTTGATGGTGCTAGATGTCACCAACATTGTAAGGGGATCTCATTGATGTAAAGTCCCAATTAGACCTCACATTGTTTGGTGTAGGAGTCCCATCCCGTCATACAATCTGACCATGGTTGGAAAGGTTTCAAAGATATGTCTTGGTTACACATGCACACGAGATCACAACACCTCTTTGGCCAACAAGAATATAGGCTTTGTGAGACACCCAATGTAAGGTGAAGGAGGGAGAATTTATGACTGGTAAAGGAAACCGAGCCTCCTGTTAGAAAAGTAATAGTATTATCCTAAAGGGGACTCGAGAAGGGAGAGAAATACATGTTGAATACTTGAAAATTAGTCCACATAATAAAAAACAATCATGAAAATCATAACAACACTTATTCAATAACAACCATAGCTAAGCAACAAATTAGTCCATTCACTTAGTACACAATTAAAATGACATATATCATAAACATAACAAGAATAGTCCTACTATATCTACGATACATGTATGAATAAGTACCAACTCATAGAGCTTCTGTTTAAGAGTGAAATATCCCAAGTACACTATTACATGAGTTAAACACTATATCCATTATTGGAACATGAAGCAACAACTTGCTTCTCCAAAGAGTGATCTATCTCTTATTCACCACAAGAGAATCCAAGGCAAGACTCCAAGAATCCAAGCCCTTTCTTTGAGTTACGATGAGCTATTTATAATAAATAACAATTACTATTCATATTATATTCATGACTTAGTACATTCCATATGTGACTATTCACATTCCACATGTGTCCCTTTGGACTTCATTACATATCATTTATTACATGTGACAAATTATGTATGATATGGTGGCCTAATAAGACAAAACTAGCAATGGGACAAATTCTCATCAAATTTTCTTCCTCATGGAGCTCATTTGTAATGTAAGTGTGCCATGCCCTCGACTCCATTGAGATGGCTTTGACTCGAACTACCAAGTCCCCTATATACCGTTTCTTCACCTTCAATGCCTCTATCAGTATGGTCTTGGAGCTTGACAATACATTATTCCATAGCCATGAATTCATGTGAGATTTGACTGGTGCGATGGCGTATTGTGGAATAATGTCTTTGGTGACCTCCAAGCCTTCCCGTTCTTTTGCTTGCTTGATCACTTCAATGTACTACCTGATCTCTTGGAAGATGATCTCTCTTCCTCTAATTGCTTCAAGTGTTCATATTGCAGGCATCTTATATTTATGTCTTAGAGACTCGAAACCATTATGTAGTCGATTATAGGCAACAATAGTACTAATCGAATGTTCTCCATGATGCATGCAGTTCTGATGGTGAAATCTCAATTGAAATTTGTTTATCTCTACCGAAATCCTATATTTGTTTTCCAAATGTTGCGGAGCATCTCGATACTTGGCATCCCACTCTTGAAGTTGTTCAACTACTTTGTTTGTTACTTTCATCAGTTTTACCACTTCCTGTGCTTTCTTCTAAATGCTAGTGAGAGGAGCCACCACTTGTTGTATAAGTAACATCTCATCATATAGCTATGCCATGGTGTCCTCCATTGGCCCCAGTTCCTCTTGCATGGCTGACTTCCATTCTACGGTGTTGAAACTCTGTGATGATAATCGTTCATTCTCCACCTTAAGATGTTCTATTTGTTGCTTCAATGTAGAAAGTTCTTTCCTCAATATAGCATTCTTACTTAGTAGATATTCAGAGTTGTCTTGTACTGTTGTGGAAAAAAACAACATTTTCCACCATGATAGCCCTAGGATTCCTTCTGGTGTTGGTAGTAATCACCTTCTTTGTAGAAACTGAGATTGGATTCTGAGGATCCTTCGGGAAGTATCTATGCCTCTACTACACAATCCTCTTCTTAAGTTGATCAAACAAGACACTGCATATATCCATGACTCTATCTGCTGTTGGAGGTGTGATCCCCATCTCTCCAAATGGAGATGACCACCTGTAAGAGGAGGTTCTTATGGTGAACCTGGTTCATCATCCATAGGTTGGATAATATATTCTTCCTCCAACTCTTCTTCTTCTATCTCTTGAGTCAACTATCCTTATTCTAGTCTTTGTGCTGCTTCTTCCTCCTGGGGCTGCCTTTGTTTTTCTTCTTCTATCCTTCTCCTCTCCTCTTCTTCTACTTATTGATTCTCCAACAACTCATCCTGATTCCTCTTCTCCTCCTCTTCTACTTCTCTCCTATCCTTTTCTGCTTAACTAACTCCTATGTTTAGAGGATCAACTTTCCATTTCCTGCTGCTCTTGCATGCCAAATCATCCCTGATCCTCTTCTTAAGAGCAATTTTCCTCGCTTGAGGGGTCTGTTCTTCTTCCTACACCTGGATTTATTGATCTGGTGGATCTCGGGGTGAACTAGTCTCCCCTGCTGAATGTGTCTTTCTACCTGCATTATACCAGTTCTTCACTTTTTCCTTTTTTGTTGTGGACATCGATGAATACCCCTTATTGAAACTGATCCTTTCAAAATGTTACACACACGTTCTCCTGGGATCATATCCATGAAATTATTTCATGGATAAGTGCAAGTGATCCAACTCTTGTATTTCTATTGTTGCCGTCTTGTGGCTCTTCAATTCATATAGTCCAATCCTAAAAGGAAAGGTGGGACAAGGGGCTTTCTCCTTTCTATGAATAATTCATGATAATCCCTTGTCCAACTGATTTTCTACTTCTTGTATGACCACCTTATTAGTCACATATCATGGCATGAGATGAGGGAATATATGAAAACCAAAAAATCTAATGTATGTACCCTCAGGAGCTGCAAACCAATCTGTGATATCCCATAATGACTCCTTCGCCCTATCAATCATGTAGGGAGGATCAATCTCGAATATCATATGAAATATAATTGAAAAGAAATGTTCAACTAATTTGTCATATGCATCTCTAAAGTTTTTTTTTATAACACTCTGCAGTGGAAGTAAACTGGGAACTTGTTCTTAGGGGTCCAGTTCTAGTACATTCCTCAGAACACATATTGTGCATAGATTCTGTCTAAAAGGAATGCAAACACACACACACACATACATATATATTCATTCACACATATACACCACATATGTATGTGCATATATACATTTATATGTGTGTGTATGCATGAATGCATGCATATATGTACCAAGCACTTTCCCTCATTTTGAGGATAGTATCAAGGGTAAACTAGATTTTGCAAAAGCTCAAGGAATTGTCAACATACAACTCATGACCATTACAATAGTACACTGATTAAGAGCTCAACATACTGCTTGTAGCATTAATTGAACTTTAATGGAGAGGATAATGCTCCTCACAACTACTTGGGATAGATGTAATTAACATGTCTGTGTGTGTAGATAGATATATGTATATTTTTTCAATGAAATAAACATCTAGGGAAATCCATTGGGAAATTCCCCTTATTCCAAGGATAGTATCTAGGGTAAAATAATTGGTTGTAGTTTCAAAAAACTCACCCAACTAAGACATTGAGTGAGGTCCACAATATTCATAGAGATAACTAGCTTGGGGACTTGATCTTGTGAACTCTTGCTTGTAATTCATAACACTCAACCACTCGAGCTAACCTATATATATGTATACATACATGTGGGGTTTACTTGTATTTATGTATGTATGTACACACACACACACACACACACACACACACACACACATGTATCTATCTTTATATAGATATATGTATGTGTGTGTGTGCGTGTGTATAAATACACATTTATCTATATAAATGGGCACAAACATGGGTCAATGTTGCATTTGGGAGATAGAGGGCTATGAAGTAGACATAGTGGATTAAATACCCCTACAAGGGAAAAGTCGCATTAGAAACTAAATATGGGGTTTCTAGTCTTAATATAGGTTATGTCGCCTTGTAGAGTATTTTATGATTTGAAGGAGATTGTGGGAAACTCCACAAAATTGGTTAAGGAGGGTTTGATTTTTAAAGGTATTGGATCTGTAAGAGGTCCTTAAAGTGATTGTATGGGTGCCATGGATCCAAGGGATGGATTGACAATGGATGCTAAGGGTAATAATTCCAAAGTAGAGTCTATTGAATATAGGAATAATGAAGGTAGTTATATGACTTAGATGACAAAGACTAAGAGGGATACTTTTGAAGTAGGAGAAGGAGGAGAGATTTGTGAATCATCTTAGAAGATAAACCCTCTTATGTTTTAAGACAATTTTTCATCATTTGAGATAGGGAAGCTATTTGGTTCTATAGAGATCCACTGGGGAGGTAGTACTATGGATTTTGGGCTAAGGGGAGAATGGTTTATCAAAAAAGTTGAAGCAATTTGCTTGAAGATGAAGCAAAAGTTCAAGTGAAGTAAGGTGGAAAACCCTCTTTATAAGAGAAGGTGAATGAAAGGTAAAGTGAAAAAGAGATAAGAGGTGATCAAAATTATGGTGGGAGAGGATTTGTGATTGTAGCAAATAATAAATTTCCATGGGCTTGAATCGATAGGTCGGTTACAAGGTAGACTAATTACAAAATAGATTCTAGAATCTTGGTCGAAAACATTATGGGTTTCAACTCTAGGCCTTATGCGTCGTTATCATATAATGACTTAAGTATGGCTTTGAATTTTATTGAAAATAGAGGTAGATGTTATAAAATTGTTGGAGAGGAAATTATTATGGGTTTCATCGATGTTGCCCCTATCAAGTTAGCACTTATTCTATGACCCTTGAGTGAAACCCATTGTAAAGGTCCTATTTTTAGAAAATAAGTTATTGAGAAGTATCAAGGATGGTCTAGGGAGGACTTTTGACATTGACGTGACTTATAAGTCATGTTCCAGGAGGATTGTGGCAAAAACCTTAGTCAGATTTGAGTCAAGAGAGGGTCTATGCGATAAGATCAAACCTATTATGGGTAAGTATACTCTTTGAGGAATCTTGGACTACCTTTACATCCCTAAAATCTTAGTCAAGGAGGAGAGAGAAGGCCTAGGGGTAAAGCAGTAGATGATTTGATAGTCAAGGAAGTTAGTGGTGTAACTTAAAAACACAAGTTGATGGAAGAAGAGGAGAGGTTATAGTGAAGGAGGTGTAGTTGATGGAAGATCAAACTAGTTCAAGACCTATGGAGTAAGAAGAAGAAATTTCCAGTGGCATCATGTCAGAAGCCTAGTCAAATGACATTCCTAGTAAGTGTTTCCCAAAAAATTCAAATTAATCCTTTTAAAATAAAGGTGTATTTTATTTTTGGGATCAATAGACTTGACCTTCTCCCTTGGATATGAGTGTCAATTATGGGAAGGAGAGAAGGGTATTGGGGGCAATTAAAAAATGGGATGGGAAAAGGGCTCTCCCTTAGTGGGAAAGAGAACCTTAACCCTAGTTTGTGTAGGGTGTTTTCCTCAAGGGTAAAGGAAGGTGCTTGTAGTGATTCCTCTTGCAAACAGTTCATTAGGAATAATTTATCCTAATTAAGATTAACTTATGACCGTAGGATAGAAGGAAAATAAATAATTTTTTTAGGTTGGTATGAAGCTGCATTGATGCTTGATCCAATAAAAGAAACCCTTCATAACCCATAAGGGGGGAAATATTTTTGTCATCATGTCCAAGAGAAAATCCTAAAATAGATCAAAAAGTTAAAATATAGGTCATTGAGAAGGATCAACATTACCCCTAAAAGGCCTCTTAATGATTGGTATATCTGTAAATATTTATGGTTGTATAGCCCTACAAAAGGCTTGGCCTAGATAGGTTAGTGGAGGTAAAAAACCCCAATATCATTCTATTGTAGGAGATAATGGCGGGGCAAGAAGTTAGAGGAGGATTTAGAAAAAAATGTTGATAGGATGATTTTTTTTGGTTATATATGAAAATTATGTATTTGGGGGGCTATTTACTAAAATAAAAAGTAACATGCTATTACTAAACCACTCCTTTATTGCAACTAGAATTTATATAGAATTATGCTTTCAAGAACTAGGATACACGACAACTTCAATTGATCATCATGGGAGTTATAAATACAAGAAGCCTTTCCATGATGAGCTCTTTGGTGTTGAAGTCTTAAGAAAATAAAATATTATAATACAGGTAGGGGGGTGTTGATGCCTCGAAAATCGCTGCATCAACATCGGGGAAAACCACCCGATCCGGACCTTAAAAGCAGCTTCTTTTCCGTTTGGTGTGGTGGCTCCGACTGGATAAGATGGGACCAGTTTCCCAATGATTTATAAATGGGATGGATAACTGATTGATTTTTTAATATCTAATGGGAATGATGGATGATTTATTCTAAACTGCAACAATATAAATAACTAATCTATCCCGGGAAGTCTTTCTCTTAGTGCAAATTTTGATGATTCTTATTGACAAGTAGGCATATAGATGACTCTACTTATAAACAAAAATATTTATTCATATGATAATTATTTTGTTCAAGTAGTTTAACAAAGTAATAATTAAATCCTTATCACACTAATCTTTATATATCATTGACATACACATGTATGAAAAATAACAACTCTTAAACACTCAATAGTGATAAGTCAAAGAATTGTTGTGAAAACATATACATATATCAATAATAGAAAAATAAATAAATGTTGGTTCACATAAAAGCATGAATCAAAAACATAGATAGTAGTACCATATGTATTTGAGTCTCCTCCAATATGAATTGCATTCAAATCCCGCCTTTCAACTTGGGAATACTTTTACAAGAAGCGATACTGCATATCATATAAAAGTATTCTTCATCAAAACTCAGAATTCAGGTCCAGTTTTTATAAAAATAAATATATCGGAAGCACAATAGTGCAACTTCTGATCCATGTCTTCATACAAAAAATTGAAGACCCTTTCTAAAAACATGAAAGGGTCTATAAATACTATTAATCTTAACAAACTATGAAATAAATGTGCTATGCGCTGGTATAACCAAATCACAAAAAAATGTGACAATCTTCTCGAAATAGGCATGCTGTAGTCGGTCAGAATGGTTCACTGTATTGGCTGACTATCTTGTGACTTAAGCTGACAAATGGCTAGCATCGGTTGAAGTTCTGGCGGATGACTCATGTTTGAGTGGAACTGAGCAGTGTATGTGGCATCAATAATTTCAGGAATCATATGGCCAATTGAATCGGTGAGGCATTTCATCGTTGTCTGCTGACTATGTGGTTTAACAAGGAAAATCATAAGGTTTCCCATGTTAAAGTTTGAATACCTGCAATTAATCTTTCCCTCTGCTCCAGCTCCTATTTCCATGTCTGTTCTAATGCTTTCACTGATGGAAGTTTCCCTGGAGAACACTCTGTAATTAAATTTGACAAATAAAGGGTATCATTAATCAATTCAACTAGATTGCTTGTTGTTGATCTGCATCTTGATGTCACCCTTTTTGCTTCCATTAGTTGAGATTGCCATTCAGTGAATAAGATTTATTTATGCGATTCCAGAATTTGTGGTAGATTAGAAGATTTTCCTTCTTTGGTTTCTTGCCAAGAGAGAAAATTTGTTAATCTTTCATCTGCTTTTTCCAAGTTTAGTCTCGCATCAACTGATTTATCAACCATAGATGATGAAATTTCACAGAGAGGAAGAATGAGTGAGATATTATGACACAATAGGCTCAACTAATTAGACAATTCCTTGGTGATTTGTAGAGCCTCCAATCTGAATTCTCCCACTTGGGGATATTATTTTAATCTTTCTATCTAGAGTGATAGTTGAGCAATCTATTCATCCTTTGATTTGCTCAACTATTAATTTAATGATCGCAACTTGCTCAATGCTTGGGATAGTTCCTGTTGCTTATGAATTGCATGTTGATCAATCCTTTGTTTTTATTTGAGCAATTGCTCGTTCAATTGATCATTTGACTACCTCTAGACTGCTAACTGTTGTTCCAACTTCTCTATCTTCTGCTGCTTCTCTTGTACCTGTGTTTCCAGCAAAATGATTGCTTGGTCTTTTTCCTTGAGCAAGTTACTTACCTCCAATGCTTTGTCCATTATAGCCGCTGTGTATGCTCCAACATACTGAGAAAGTTTAGTGAGATCTTAAGAAGGATTGACTTCTTCTCTCCATACCACGTTTGTTATCTCCATTTGTGAAGTCAAAAGAGGAGATTGATCAACTTTCCTCTTTTTCCTTTGTCTTTTGATTACAGCCCTATGCTTAGGGCTGTAGAAGACATCCAAGGGTGGTATTTCTTCTACATGTAAAACAATTTCATTGGAGGGATTTTCGGGAATTGTTTCTACATCCTTGTGAGTTATGGGTGGGCCGCTAGTTCCTTCAGTCGGAACTGTATTGATTGCTGATTTCTGACCAGTTGTCACCTCAGGTGTGTTGAATCCTTGTAGGCTTTCAGTATTACTAATGATGGAGTCAAATTGCTGCCATTCTTTGATCAGTTTAGGATCAACATAAATGATTGAATTAATGAGTTCACTACTTTTTCCTTGTCCCTGCTCCTGCTCTGGCAATTTTTCTTTTTCAGGGATTTTCTCCACTACAGGAGTCTTGTCTGCAGATTTTTGTTCACTTTGACTCTGTGGCTGAGCTGTCGGGGCTGTAGCTAACAGGTCCAAAGGCAGAATTTGCAACCTCTAGGCTCTGAGCCTATTGAATTTTTCTAACCCCTCTTCTCCATACCTGATCCTGGCCAATCCTTTAACCTGAAAAAATGTTTCGGCTGAAGCAAATAAATCATCAAAGTCATCTGCTTCATGATCGAATTTGGCAAGTTTAGCTTGAGCGGTAACATTATGGGCAACCTTTCCTGGATCATATTGCCTATTCGGAATGGTGGCAAGATTCAACATTTGAATCTTCTCTGCCTCTTTCTCTGCATGCTTGTAATCATGTAAAGTAAAAATGCCACATCGTAGGGGGAATATAGGCCACATCTGTTTCTTGGAATCCCTAAGGGTTCTTGATGTCCCTTCAATTGTTATGCGATATGCCAATTCTTGGGCTAACAATTTATCAGGAACATATAGAGGGAGAACATGGGGTTTAGTTAGACTACCAAAAAGCCTCACATAGGTAAATTTCTCCTCTCTGAACCAGCTACCTACTGCTGTCAAGTCAATTGTTGCTTCCTGGGATATCCTGGGGGCAGGCTTATTGCAAATAGAATAAAATACAAGTAAAACAAAACCATTGCAAATTCTGTACAAGTGATTTTTATAGTGTGCCTTCCACAACTGTTTATGGTAAATATGAATAGGATTCGGATCTTGGGAAGTCCACTTCCATCCGAGTATCGGGTATTCAGAACTAAAACAAATAATATCCAGAATATATGCACTGTAGTAGAAAGGAGGAATGATCCGGGAAGTTGTATATGCTTTCCTTCTGTACTCTAATATCTCAGTGGCTAGTTTATCAGACAAAATATTTGCCCAATCCATAACATAACCATTAATCGCAGCTTCCACTAATGGGACCATATCTAAAGTGAATTTTGCATAATCATGTTGTCCCCACAGTCTACACATCATAGCTCTAGCATAGCAATAAGGAGAAGCTAATGAGTCGACATAATACTTACCCAATGATTCGTGCTTATGTTTCTCCGGGAAATGCCTCTAGTGCTTGATCGGGTTCGACTACAGGTCGTTTTCCTTAGCAAATTCTTCTAGGAATGCCTTGTTATAGCGCTTCTCAGGTGGAGGTAGATGATACATTTGCCTGAGATATTCAGGTTTGAATGAACCGAATATCTTCCCATCAACTGTGGAAAATGTTCTATCTGAAGTTAGGATTTTTCCACAACCCATCTAACCACATCAGTGTATGGCAAAATTTTGGCCCGCGCTGCTATCCTGTGAAGGTATGAATAGGCCAATTCTTTGAGAGTTCCCTCTGACTTGTTGGTTGAATCAGCTTTGGCTTCTTCTTCTAATTCTTCGGGCTCCTCTGCTTCTATCAAATTATAAATGATTTCCCAGATAGCATTTCCCAGACCGAGACATGTTGTATCTGATATTAATCCCTTCTTGCTCGGTCCTGGTTCTTTGACTGTAAGAGTTGCTTTGGCCTTCTTAGATTTCTTTCCCATCTTCTCTGGATTCATGGGTTTGGAGAAACTCTGCACAGGCAATTGCAAACCGTAACACAGAGATATTTCCGCTGAAAGCCAATATGAAAATGAACAGAATTATGGTGATTGACATATGATAAATCAAATGCAGTTAAGAATTACCACGAATAAAATCTTTTAAAGGATTTACTCTTAACTCTAAAATTTAATAGCCGTTCGAACCGCCAATCGTGGTGAATAAATACCATAAATATCCATCTCATTGATCGTATACCAAATGATTATCTCAAGCGTGCTTCGGATTTCCTCGATCGGCGATTGGCAATAAATCACAAATTGCAATCGGGAGTTTCAAAGGGAGAGGCTTTAGCACTTGCAACGAATATCTCCGATTGCCGAAAAGTGATATTATAATAAAGCGGAATATTATGCATGCAAACCATTTTAGCGTATATTTTACTCTTGAGATGCGCACCTAATTGATTGATCGCAATCGGGGTTTGGCTTGCGCTTTTATCCCTTTGCCAACGAATATCTCTGATTGCCTATTGTGATTTCCTTTATCGGATCGAAGGATTTGATGGGGCCTTTTGTGTGTGTACCTTTGTCATATGATATCTCCGATTGCCGATTGCGATTTCCTTTATTGGATCGAGGGATTTGACGAGGATTTATTTGTGTGTGTCCCTTTGTCATTGCGATATGCGATCTCCGATCGCTTTATCACAAATGTGGAATTATTTATAATATTTTAAAGGAACACTTTGTTTTTTATCAAAAGGCTTTATAAAATGAATTATTTACATCGGGCCTTTTGATAAAGAATTTTCTTGTAATGAGGTCAATACTAGTTTTATTTATCAACTCACAAATCTAACTAAGTTTATTTAAAAAGGGACCCATTTCTTATTAAAAAAAAATTGTAAAAGATTTACAGAAATGGGGGGTTGTTGTACAACACAACAGGGGGGCAAGGGGAATTCTAGATAGGAATTGCTTGCTAAATATTTCAAATTCAAGTTAAAAGAGGTAAGCTTAATGGATGTGGAGCTCATAAAATTAATGTCTACATGAAGGAATAAAAAATTAGGAGGGGAGGGGGTATATAAGAAACATGATAGGTTTTTGGTCTCATTATTAGAACCTCTTCCTAGTTGGATTTAGGAAGAGGATCTAATCATGCCCACCTCCTTTTACAAATTGACAAAAGGGATGCAAAACTTGAAACTTCTTTTATGTTAAAACCAAACTAGATGAATTAGGGGGAATGAATTAGAATGGTCAATGAGGAATGGGCAAGGTTAGATCCATTATCTATAGATACATCAAGCTTTCAGTTCGTCAAATAGTCTAAAAAAGTGAAAAAATGTATAACATCATAGGATTCTCAAAATTAAGGGATTCATACAAGGATTTAAAAGTAGTGGAACAAACAATTTCAAATTTTCTTCCTCATAATATTGTGGGGGTTGGTGGGTTCTTATAAGAAGAAAGGGAAAAACTAGGAATCTTGGAAAATTCAACATAGAAAATACTAGAAAGATGAGACGAAGAGTGGAGGATAAAAAGTACAACCAATTGGGTAGAGATAGGTAATGAAAATAATAATTTTAGATAATTATGCTAATAATATAAAGTAGATTAATACATTTTGTGAGTTGAGAAAATATTATGGTAGTAGGGAAAGAAAAAAGTTTCAAGAAATTGTTGAGATGGGAGCTTCACACATTTAAGCTATGTATAAAAACCCTAACAAAGTTAATATTGCCAAGATAGTGAATATATCCTCCTACTTCCCAAGGTTTTTGGACAAGGAAGGAAATATAGTTTTGATGGAGTAAGCATCAAAACAAGAGCTAAAGGAAATTATTTCATCTTTCAAGCAAGACCAAAAGCCTAGGCTCGATGGTTGGCTAGTGCAATTTTATTTTGGATTTTATGATCCGATTGAAGAGAACTTGTGGGTGATATAGGAGATAGAGAGTTGATGGGATATTCCAGAAGGATTTAATGCAATTTTGTGGCATTAATTTCTAATAAATATAGTCCTAAAAGTTTTGATGAATCTAGGAAACTATTACTTTGTAATTGCATTCTCTTGGAAAGCAATTTGGTTGTTAGAATTAAAACAATTCTATTTGAGGGGATGTTGATGCCTGGAAATGTCTTGGCTCAACACGTGAGAAATTTCCCAGTCAGAGTCCCAATTAGACTCTTTTCCGTTGTGATGGCAATCTTGACTGGTTCAAATGGGTTTCCAGTTACCCGTGTCCAAGAACTAGCCTAAGTTAACCTAGTCTAAGCTACCTAAACTAGTATGTACAATATGTACAAGAATGGTGTTCAGTATGCGTATGAATAATGGTTATCAAGATTAACAGACTGCATGGAAAAAGGAGTCATCTGTATGATAATGTTTAGGTGAGATGATCCTTAATGTTTTGACTGAAACGAGGGCTCAATCAAGCCACTGTGAGACTTGCTCCTTCACAAGGAGATTTGAAGAAATAAAAAGAATGTAAATTGAATGTAAACACAGATTAATCTAAAGATAGAAGAAAATGAAATGTGATTCTTTGCTTATCAAAAGAAGGATACACTTACTTTCAATCAAGGGGAGTTAAATATGTGACAAAGGGGGGGAAAGCACTGTGATTGAACACAAGATAAGTATTCACTTATAAATCTTCAAAATAATTTGAAGACTTACAAATAGTTTATGCATTTATGCAATGAAATGAATTTACTAAATAATTATTAAAATGAATCCAAATACATATCCAAATCCAATCATGTAACATAGACTCACTATGAGATCTATATTAAACTAAGGAAATAGTTCCTAAGCTCAATATAAAGTAAAATAAGATTAATTATAATAAGAAAAATAAATAATTATTTAGTCATTACAAATAAACTCCATGAATCCTTTATCGACTCTGATTATGACCCATCTAGACCTACACAATCAACGAGTGAGATTCTATATAAAAATAAATAAAATTATGACCCATTTAGACCTACACAATCAATGAGTAAGATTTTATAAAAAATAAATACATTCATGATCTACAAGTCAAACTCATATCTTAAATATGAAATTATATATATATATATATATATATATATTATATATAGAGCCAAAAATAAATTATGCATATTTTATATACATATGAAAAATATGAGCAAAATCAATTCTTCAATATGCATATGATATGTTTGTATAAAAAAAAAATATATTATTACGCCGTAAGGCGTTTCCATTTGAAATGAACTCTCTTGTGGTCAGTGCTGTCTTGGCTATGCACCATTAGATTTTAGTGTTAGACGATTAAAAAGTTTCTTGTCGTTGGTCTCATAACTAACTCTTGCCGCTCAATAATTGACTTATCTCATAACTGACTCTTGTCGCTCAGCTGACTTGCTTATTGATTTTTCAGTTCGATGATAGTCTATGTGAAAATCAAATAAAAAGACAGTATTGGTATATAATCTATAAATCAGTGCCAAAAACCGGGTCGATGCCTCTATGAACGAAATGTTACTGTGTAATTTTTGGGAGGATTTATGTTGCTGGAGGCTTTCTGAGGAGAGAGGTTACTGTGTAATTTCTGGCAGGATTTATGTGTTGGAAATAATACTGAGAGGGGGGGGCGTGAATCAGTATTATCAAATTCTTTTCAATATGCCTTCCTGATTTATACTTAATTTAATCTTCAAATATTGATCATTAACTTGTATGTCAGTACCATATAATAATGAGCATGAAACAAGAAAAACAGATAGTCACACCAAGAACACCAGATATAAGGTGGAAACCCAATGTGGGTGAAACCAACTGCTGCAATATGTCTCTATCTTCTTTCAATTAGAAACTTCTTTTTACAATGATTTTGTACTGGTGCAGTTCTTTACCAGTATGCAAGCTGCAACCTGCAGAGAGAAACAACTCTCTCTCGTTTTCCAGTCTCTCCTGGAAGGGAGCTACAACCCCCTTAACTCTTTTACTTCTTAAAGGACCACATTTCATGAATTTTCAAACTGGATCCAAGAAGATCAAATAATCATCAAGAACATGCAAATCACCCAATCTCCTTATACAATCAACCAATGAATCACCCAACTCTTCAGAATGCTGTAAACAAAAAAGTAATACCAGAAATCTAAACCCAGATCTCTGCTGCAATAGATAAAAGACAGTCAACAAATGTTTCAAGATAAGTCCCCAACTTCACTAAGAGGGGCCTGCGAATATCTGCAACTCTTCTGAGACTAAACTGCGCAGATCGACACTGGTCGTTCTTCTTCTCTGCGTACTTCTGCTAAGATCCGCACCTTCACTGTCTGACTAACAGCGTACCTCCGCACTGTGCCTTCCTCTGTGTTGCATACCCCGCACTGTGCCTTCTTCTGCGCTGCGTGCCCCCCGCACTGCGCTTTCTCCTCTTCTGCATACCTCGCACTGTGCCTTTTGCTGCTCTGCGTACCCCCGCACTGCGCCTTTTGCTGCGCTGCATATCCCCTCATTGCGCCTTCGGATTGCCTACGGACTTCTGATTAGGGCCAAATTAATAGTCCTCCAATGTGTCACAATCAGTGAGATCCACAGATTTGCTCATGCTCCTGAGAGATCACGACTTATCAATAGATTTTCCTTAAGTTTTCTCCTTGATTTAGATCTAGCTTTTAAACTCAATCACCCAAAATTTCAGATCTTAAGATCTTCAAATTTTCACCAGTGTCTGGTCAAGAGATCTCCTTTCCTTTTTATAGGCAAGCCTTTCACAAAACCACGGTCCAAAACCATAATAACACAATACCATGAACCCAATACCTTGGATCAATATTTGTAGATGAAAAAACACAGACCAAAACCATAGGATCAAATATGTCGGGCTAAATACCATGAACTATTCATAAAGATTCCCACGTGCACGCGCTTTTCTGCATTGGAGAGAGTGAAACTGGGGTCCGCACCTTCTGAACGTATCACCTGCGTGCATGTACGCACTCCTTGGTCGGTGTACCTGCGGGTCCGCAACTTCTTCTAGGATTACCTGCGGGTATCTTAATTTCCATGATTTTGAGTGCCTGAATTGAGATCTGTCACAAGAGAGAGTTGCCATCAAGTACAACACCTGTACCATAGAGCCAAACCAGAATCATAATGCCAACAATCTCCCCCTTTGGACTTGATGGCAACCTCAAGATCCTCAATGTCATCCTCCCCCTTTGACATCAAGGGCAAAGGGTTATGCTCCCCCTGAGAACATGCTTAAGTCTTTGCTCTACTGATAATACTCCCCCTGACCAGATCCATAATCTACCATAAATTTCTTCAAGAAGAACCATAATCCACCATGACCATGAAAAAGATAGAGACATATTGCAGCCATGATCAAATCAGCATCCATGTTCCCCTTCTGTGTTACCATAATGCCAACAATGCATTATATGTGCTCCCCTTGAACCTGTGCCATTCAATCTACGACCAATCCATAAACCAACAAATGTACGCGTATACCCCATATAAACCTCGCGTACAACTAACATATGAGTTTCAACAACAAGATGATGCATCAACTACCCCCAGCTTTTGCCTGAGGTATTCAAAGGTCTCCCTGGGCAATGGTTTGGTGAGTATATCAACAACTTGTTCCTTAGAAGGAACATACTCCAACTTGACTTTTTGTTCAAGCACTTGTTCCCTGAGAAAATGATACTTGATCGGTATGTGCTTGGTCTTTGAATGCATGACTGGGTTCTTTGAAATGCTGATTGCACTTGTATTATCACATAAGATGGAGATAGGTGGTGTACAAGTGATTTGAAATTCCTACAAGGTCTGCATCATCCAAAGGAGTTGAGTGCAGCAAGATGCAGCAACCACATATTCCACTTCAGCTGTAGAT
>APFE031595981.1:21115-36715 GCA_000404065.3 Pinus taeda | reverse complement strand
ACTCATAGCTTCTTCATTGTTGCCAAAGATAATGTCATCTACATACACAACAAGTATTAGCAATTTGTCATTTTCAATTTTTATATAAAGATTACTATCTGTTGATCCTTTTGAAAAACCTTGTTGATGAAGATATATGTCCAACCGATAGTACCAAGCCCTTGGAGCCTGTTTAAGACCATAGAGAGCCTTTTTAGTATGCATACAAGATTTGGATCATTCCCAAGGATGAAACCATCTGGTTGCTCAATGTACACTTCTTCTTCTAAGTCCCCATTCAGAAAGGCTGATTTTACGTCCATTTGAAAAACTTTGAACTTTTGAAAGCTTGAGAGAGCAAGGAACATTCAGATGGCCTCAATTCTAGCAACCGGAGCAAAAGTTTCTTCAAAATATATCCCTTCTTGTTGAGCATACCCTTTACAAACAAGTCTAGCTTTGTTTCTAATAACTTCCCCATTATCATTCAACTTGTTCTTGAAGATCAATTTTTTCCCTATGACATTCTTATCTTTTGGTCTAGGAACCAACTCCCAAGTGTTTTTCTTTTCAATCTGCTCAAGTTCTTCATCCATTGCCTTGACCCAGCTTTCATCTTTGCATGCCTCTTTCACATTTTGTGGCTCAGTGGAGGAGAGCAATGCCAAGTAGCTTGAGGCTTCTGCAATTGTTCTTCTAGTTTGAATACCTACTTCCTTCTGTCCCAAAATCTGAGATTCCAGATGATTATTCTGAACATACCTAGATGGAGTCTTCTCTTCTATCCTTATCTATTCCTCTGGTGCCTCTTGAGGTTCTTCTTCATCATCTGTCTAATTTGGAGAGTAGTCTTCATCTTCTTCGATATCTTCATGATTTACTGGCCTGGGGATGTATCCTTTTTCATCAACCACTACGTCAATGTTGTCAACAATTCTTCCAAGTCTTTTATTATAGCACTTATATGCTTTGCTGTAGGGAGAATATCCAAGGAGAATACCTTCATCTGCTCTAGGTTCAAGTTTGCCAAGATGTTCATCGGTATTCTTAATATAGCATTTGCTCCCAAAAATTTTGAAATGCTTTACCGAAGAAGTTTTACCATACCAGAGCTCATGTGGAGTTTGAGTGTTGTTCACTCAGACATTTGTTTTGTTGAGAATAACAACCGCAGCATATGCAACTTCACCTCAGAAGGTTGCGGGAGTTCCAGACTCATCAAGCATAGCACGAGCCATTTGTTGGACTGTTCTGTTCATCCTTTCCACCACTCCATTTTGCTGAGGAGTCCTAGCTGTAGAGAATTCCCTTCTTATTCCATGTCCTTCACAGAAATTGAAAAATTCATTTGAGGTAAACTCCCGACCTCTGTCAGACCTGAGGCACTTAATTTTGTAATCTAATTCATTTTCAACCAAGGCTTTGAAGGATTGGAATTTTTGGAAAGCTTCATCCTTGTGCTTCATAAGTCCTAACCAAACCATCCTAGAGAAGTCGTTAATGAATAATATAAAGTATTCTTCTCCTCGAGGTGATTTTGTCCTAAATGGACCACATACATCTGCATGGACTAGCTCAAGAGGTCTGTTGGCTGATCCTTCCTTCTCAGGGAAGTTAGTTCTCGTTTGCTTACCAAACTGACATGATTTGCATATGGTGTTGTTTGGAATTTTGATGTCTAGAAGACCACGAACTGCCTGGTATTTGCATGCCTTCCTTATTTGTGAAAAGCTTAGATGCCCCAACCTTCGGTGCCATAACCAGTGTTCATCATTCTTGCTCAAATAACATTGTTGTTCTCCTTCTTCAAATATGTATAGATTATTTGGAGTTCTTCTGCCTTTGAGTATTGTTTTTCCTGTATCAAGATCGCGAACACTACACCCATCTGATCGAAATATTACCTCGGTTCCATTATCGCACATCTAACTGACACTCAGTAGATTATGCTTCAAGCCATCAACATACAAATTTTTTCCACATTTGACCTTTTATTTCAACTGAGCAATGCCTTTTCCTTTTATGGTTGCAGGGGTATCATTTCCAAAAGACACTTTCTTTCCCTTTTGTAAAGCAGTATATGATTCAAGTTTTTCTTTATCACCTTTCATATGCTTTGAACATCCGTTGTCGATGTACCATTGATTTTCCTATCCTTCTGCATATAAAGCTATCCCACATCTTTCTGGTTGAAGTTCCTTCATTCTCCATGTTTTGGCACTTGAGGTTTGTTCCTTCTAAGTTGTCTTCCAAAACCTGCTCCTGCATTCAGAATCTTCATGACCAAAATTATTACAAATAGAACATTCAATTTCACTTTCAAGGGCGGAAAATTTGTTATAGGTCCTCTTCGTGATTGCAGGCATACCTCTTTGTTTTTGAGCTTCTCTAGTCATTATTGTCTTATAGGCAACACATTGAGCTGCTTTGTGACCAAAGTTATGGCAGGAGAAACATTGGCCATTGAAGAAATTCTTGCGACTATCATCCAATCGATTGTAGTTTCTACTGACATCCATTATTGAAGAAAATTGGGAAGAATTTACCTGTGGCTGGTTGTAGCATCTGTTTGTCCTTAAGGTAGCATGCCCCTGATTTTCTTGATAGTCTTTGTTCGTTCTTGAGGAAGACTGTCCCTGATTTACCTGATGATTCTTATTAGGCCTTTGCTCACTTCTTCTTGTTGCATCAAGATAACTTTTGGAGGTGGAAGCTTGAGATGCTTCTCCATTATATCCCAGACCTGTCTTGATTAGAGGGGAACGCTGCACATTGATAATCTCATCTAGAGTTTTCAGATCCTTTAACAAATTTTGAGATTAAAGGGCCTTGTTTCTCAATTTCTTTTTATAAGGCCAACAATTTCACAATTCTATTCTCAAGAAATTTCTCTTTTTCATAAGTGAAATTGCAAGAGTATCATGATCACATTCTTTTCTTTAACATGATTTGAGCCAGAAATCTCTTCATAAAAGCCATCCACATCTATAGCATCCATGTAATCATCATCTTCAAAGGCCATTAAAAGTTTGTAGTGATTACCTCGTTCATCTTCATCGCTATTTGATAGTCCATCACTATCTTCATGAGTGTAATAGCTTTTCTTATTTGCACTCTATTTCTTGTTCCATCTAACAGGTTCCTTCCCCTTATCAATCTTATCCTTGTGAGGACATTTGGTAGCATAGTGACCTACTCTTCCACAAGCAAAGCATTTGAATGGTAACTTACCTCGAAATCGTCCAACACCCCGTTGAAGATTTTTGACAAAATTTGATTCTTCTTCTTCTTCTGATATGTGTCCTGACTCATAGTAGTCTCATTTGCCAGAAGCCTTGAAGGCAACTTCTCTCCTGTCTGATGGTCCTCCTTTCCTCATTTCATAAGCAGTTAGAATTCCATGCAACTGTGACATTTTAAGGTTTTGAAGATTCTTCTTTTCTTCTATTACAGAAACTTTAGATTCAAATCTAGGGGACAAAGATTTTAGAACTTTTTCAACCACAACAACTTCTTTTACTTCTTCACCCAAAATTTTCATACAATTAACAATCTCATCTACACGAAGAAAATAGTTAGCCACACTTTCATCATTGTACATTCTGAGATTTTCATACTGAATTCTGAGGGTTTGAAGTTTTGCTCTTTTTACCTGATCATCTCCTTCATAGCTCAGAAAAATCTTATCCCATATTTCCTTTGCAGATTTATACTGCGTGACTTTGACAAATTCAGATTGTGATAGACATCCCAATAGAGTATTGACCGCCTTTGCATTTGTTTCATATTTCTTCTTCTCAGCCAGATCTGTGGGAGTTGATGCTGGAAAAGTATACCCTATATCTATGATATCCCAGAATTCAGTACCCAGAGATTGAAGATAGGCAGTAACTCTTACCTTCCAATATACGAAGTTTGTCCCATAAAAAACCGGTGGCTTGATTGATGCTTCCCTCTCAGAGTTGCTCATGATGAAAGATATTCCTTCAAGCGATCAAGCTTCTTCAGAAGAACCTGGCTCTGATACCAATTGTTGGAAATAATACTGAGAGGGGGGGGGGTGAATCAGTATTATCAAATTCTTTTCAATATGCCTTCCTGATTTATACTTAATTTAATCTTCAGATACTGATCATTAACTTGTATGTCAGTACCATATAATAATGAGCATGAAACAAGAAAAATAGATAGTCACACCAAGAACACCAGATATAAGGTGGAAAACCAATGTGGTGAAAACCACCTGCTGCAATATGTCTCTATCTTCTTTCAATTAGAAACTTCTTTTTACAATGATTTTGTATTGGTGCAGTCCTTTACCAGTACGCAAGCTACAACCTGCAGAGAGCAACAACTCTCTCTCGTTTTCCAGTCTCTCCTGGAAGGGAGCTACAACCCCCTTAGCTCTTTTACTTCTTAAAGGACCACGTTTCATGAATTTTCAAACTAGATCCAAGAAGATCAAATAATCATCAAGAACATGCAAATCACCCAATCTCCTTATACAATCAAGCAATGAATCACCCAACTCTTCAGAATGCTGTAAACAAAAAAGTAATACCAGAAATCTAAACCCAGATCTCTGCTGCAATAGATAAAAGACAGTCAACAAATGTTTCAAGATAAGTCTGCAACTTCACCAAGAGGGGCTTGCGAATATCCGCAGCTCTTCTGAGACTAAACTGCGCAGATCGGCACTGGTCGTTCTTCTTCTCTGCGTACTTCTGCTCAGATCTGCACCTTCACTGTCTGACTAACAGCATACCTCCGCACTGTGCCTTCCTCTGTGCTATGTACCCCGCACTGTGCCTTCTTCTGCGCTGCATGCCCCCCGCACTGCGCTTTCTCCTCTTCTGCGTACCTCGCATTGCGCCTTTTGCTGCTCTGCATACCCCCGCATTGTACCTTTTGCTGCGCTGCGTACCCCCGCACTGCACCTTCGGATCGCCTGCGGACTTCTGATTAGGGCCAAATTAACAGTCCTCCAATGTGTCACAATCAGTCAGATCCACAGATCTGCTCATGCGCCCGAGAGATCACGACTTATCAATAGATTTGCCTTAAGTTTTCTCCTTGATTTAGATCTAGCTTTTAAACTCAATCACCCAAAATTTCAGATCTTAAGGTCTTCAAATTTTCACCAGTTTCTGGCCAAGAGATCTCCTTTCCTTTTTATAGGCAAGCCTTTCACAAAACCACGGTCCAAAACCATAATAACACAATACCATGAACCCAATACCTTGGATCAATATTTGTAGATGAAAAACCACGAACCAAAACCATAGGATCAAATATGTCGGGCTAAATACCATGAATTATTCATAAAGATTCCCACGTGCACGCGCTTTTCTGCATTGGAGAGAGTGAAACTGGGGTCCGCACCTTCTGAACGTATCACTTGCATGCATGTACGCACTCCTTGGTCGGCGTACCTGCGGGTCCGCAGCTTCTTCTAGGATTACCTGCGGGTATCTTAATTTCCATGATTTTGAGTGCCTGAACTGAGATCTGTCACAAGAGAGAGTTGCCATCAAGTACAACACCTATACCATAGAGCCAAACCAGAATCATAATGCCAACATTATGCTGCTGGAGAATAAGTTACATTCAATCTTGTTAAATGATTAGAATATCCATCCATGGTTTTCCCTCCTAATCCCAATGGTAAGGCTATTGACATCGATCTTGGAACCACTTACAACTGTGCGGGTGTTTGGGATGGTTATCATGACAGAGTGGATATCATTCCTAATGATCAGGGTAATCAGATTACTCCTTCCACGGTTGCCTTCACAAAAAATGAATGCCTCATCGGAGAGCCTGCCAAGAATCAAGTCGCTTTCAACCCTGCCAACATTGTTTTTGATGCCAAGAGGTTGATTGACAAGCGTTTCTCTGGTTCCTCTGTCCAAGCTGATAAGAGGCTTTTGGCCCTTTTCTATTGTTTGTGAATCCAATGATAAGCCCTTGATCCAAGTAACTTTTAAGGGAGAAGAGAAAACCTTTGTGGCCGAGGAAATCTCTTCAATGGTATTGCTTAACATGAAAGAAATCGCCCAAGCATACCTGGGTTGTCAAGTGAATAAAGCTGTCATTACCGTTCCCACTTATTATAACAATTTGCAAAGGCAAGCCACTAAGTACCGAAAGCAAATAATGAGGGAAATGGAGATTCTCTGAAGGGCGAATTCTCCACAAATTGTGCAGTGTTATGGCATATTTGATTGAGGAGGAGAGATCTCTTTTGCATTGGAGTACATAGACGATGGTACCCTTGCGCAAGTTCTTCAAGCCCACAAGAAAATCCAAGAACACTATTTGGCAGAGGTTGCCAGGGAGATGCTCAAGGGCTTGCATTACCTGCACTTGAACAAAATTGTTCATCGTGATATCGCTGCATTTTTTATTATTATTATTAATATTATTATGTATTTTTTCATTTTTTTCTCATACCCTGTGATCAAATATGTGCATCCAACTACTTCTTTTGGAGAAAAATCGTGTCATCTTTAGTTGTTTTCTATTTTTTCCCTTCAATAGTTGTAATTAAAATGTTTATACAATCTATCTCAAAATGGTCACAAAAATATGTTCAAATATCACAAAAAATTGACTCGATTTCAATTGATTTTCTACTGTCAGAAACTAGGGGCCTCATCTAACTGTACATATCAATAGCCCTCTAGTTTTTCATTCTTTCCGGCCTCCAGGATTTGACTTTTTTCCAATCATGTTGTTCAATTGAACTTCTTCCTAAATTATAATCTTTCTCAATCTGTCACATACATTTGGGTTATTACATTTAGCTTATCGTATGCTTCTTACATCTTTGTTCCAAAAAACCATTAAATTTCGTAATGATTTAATAACACCCATAAATGGGCTGTTTGGTAAATTTTAAATGCTTTTTAGTGCTATTTATGACATGTTTTAAATGCAATGAATCGTACTTCTTAACAGGCCTGGAGTGATGGGTTGTAACAGGTATTTTCTGCTACAAATATTATTGGACATGAGTTTTCAAACTACATGTCAACCGCTGGTTTCATATATTTATTTTATGTTTCTAGCTTAGGCTTTGCTACTTTATTTTGCATCCGTGTAATAAAAGAATAGAGCTTGAAAATGCATTGTCGATCCCAAAGACTAGAGATTTCAACGCATACCATACATTTCAGCCAATACCATATCTTTTGTAGAGATCCATATGTAGCTTCTATAAATTATCATAGTTAGTTTGGAGTTTCTTTCTTACCCACATTAAGGTAACAATAGTTATTTATGCCATATAATTGTCGGAGAGTACCTTTTTATATTTGGTGGAAATGATATTAATTTAATTTATTTAGTGTAGGCATAGTAAAATCCCAATTAATCCCTTGTTCTATTGACCTGGTGCACTACCTATTAAGCAGATAGCACACATAAAGGGTTTTGCATCAGTTGTTACAACTTTTGGTGTTTTCATTAAACACTTTGTTTCAGGTATAAGGAATGAATATTGCTTTTCAGGGTAACTAGGGTTAGTGAATATTGGTTTAAAGTTCTTATTATATAAGAAGATGGAGATGGTAATCTTGGAACAATGTATTTAAAGCAGGTAAAAGAAGTGAGTTTTTTTTGTAATTTTGGAATAATGTACTTAAAGCAGGTAAAAGAAGTGAAAGTTTTTTTGTAAGAGAAAAATTTTTGGATTGTAAATAATTGCTGTGAATAATAATATTGTTAAATTGGAAGAATAAATATGTTTTGGATCATTATTAAAATGATTGAGAAAATCAGTAAATTTGTTGTTGTCTCTGAGTTTTGCACTCTAGTTGACCATGTTCACTGAGATTATGTAGAAGCATGTCCAATAAAATGAAATAAAATTTTAGTTGAAGCAAAATGCGGAGTAAATTTTATAATGTATGAGTTTATTTGAACTAAAATTGCTTATGTGAGGAGGTCAGGTAAGGCATTTTGATTGGTGACCGAGGAGTTTGGTAGTCCAGATTTGAGCATTGTAATCTAAATTAAATGGCTAATTAGAAACTATAGGCCAATACAATACTGTAAGCCAATACGATGACTTATCAATACCATAAGTAAAAAAAACCACAACTCATTTATTTATATAAAAAAATATTTAATTAAAAGAAAAGAAAAAAAATATTTTGGAAATAAATCTCATCCTTTACTTTGTATATACTTCCCACATCAAGTTACATTAATTCATGCAAAAACATTATTCTCTTTCAACTTTATCAATGGAAAATTCTTAATCTATATAATAGGCTGTTGTTAACAATATCTATATACGAGACAATAGATGATTATAATTCCAGAAAGCCCTAAATAAAAACCAATAACTCTATCTTAATTATATAAAAAATATTAATTAAAAGAAAAGAATAAAAACATACTTTAGAATATAAATGTCATTCTTTACTTTGTATATACTTCCCAACGAATTATTTCCTTGATTATTATGTTAATAATTAAATTTTTGACATTAAATTCACGACACAAAATATTTATTACATATTTATATGAAATTCATTAATCTATAAATAAGAATTTGTTACAGATTATTAATTTTTATTTAATATTGATACTATTATAAACTTTAAATAATTGAATAATTTAAGGTTTTATCTTTCAACTTTGCATGTAATTTTTTATTAATTTTTATTTTAAATTCCATTACATGTGAAGACGGTTCCTTAAAATATTTCCTTTGCAACATCATATATATCAAAGATTTCATATTATATATATATATATATCGCGTTCAACTTGAGCATGTTCGCACTGCTCTGTGCACTGCCTTCACACGCTGCCTCCAAGGTTGCGCTCTCCCTACGCTACCCACTCAACAACGTCTCTGTCAGTCCTTGCGCTGGATGACGTTGCCATTCCACCTTTCAGCTAACGCTGCTCTCTCGCACTAGTTCCCTCTTCCCCATGCTGCAAGCATTCCGTGATATATATTGATTCCATCCCATTCAATATGGTCATCCAAAAAAACAAAATTTGTACGGTTGCGGCAGAGAGCGCCATTGGAAGGAGAGAAACATTCATGATGAAATAGGGGAAAATAAAGAAGGAATTTGTTGTATGAAGCATAGAACCAATCCAATAGTAGCAATGAGGCTAGACATACCTAAAGTATACGATAAGACCGATTGCTTATACTTGAGATTGATTCTTTTGCAAAGTGGGATCAACATAGGGATCAACCTACCTATGGTAAATTGGATCATGGGGTGCTTACCTTTAGTTTATTTTGTTGTATTAATTTATGAGTCAATTTCCAGGTTCTTTTCACCTTCTAAGGCAAGGCTATCCTCTTTCATTGTTACTATTTCTTGTAATAGTTAAATGATTTAGTAGTGTCTCTAGGTATTCCTTTTTAGAGCTATATGATTTAATGAGAGATCAAATACTCAAGATTCCCTCTTAAACCTAATAGGAATAGGGAAAAACTAAATTTCCAATAGAGAAAATGAAGGCTAGAATGAACAATTCATGTGTTAGGTGGTTATTGAGTGGTGAAAGGCTGACTTTGGTCAAATCTATTTTGAAGGTCATTTTAGATTTTTGCACTCTTTAATCTATATCCTAATTTTTTTTAGAAAATATAAATAATAAAGTTTTTAGGTTTCTCTATTTAGAGAAAAATAAAAAAGATGGGATTCCCCTCGTGAAATGGAAGGCTATGGCTCATCCAAAAGGAGGAGAGAAGGGGTTGAAAAGCCTCCACTTCTTTGGAAGATCCTTGGTAACAAATGGTTTGTCGAGGGTCATATATCAAGAGATTCTTTGGAAGGATATACTTGTGCAAAAATACATTGGTTCTTGATCTATTACGGATTAGATAAATATCTAGAGGAAATCTACTAATAATGGGTCAACTCATTATAAGACATTGGTTCAATCTTTCTCATTTCTAGGTAAGTGGTTAGTTTGGAAAATTGGTATGGGGAGGAAGTGACGGCTAGGATTCATGCATAGGAAAGGTGAAAAACTTATTTCTATTAACCTAAGAGATATATTGAAATGTTACAAGGTCAAGGCATCTTCACCCTCAATCATGTAACAAATCAAGAAGCTATTACTATTTGGCACTATAGGTGGAAGCCTGGTAGAGACTTGGGTTTGGAGGGTGAAGATGTAGAAATATGGAATGACTATGTAGGGAAACTATAAATAAGTAATATAAGGGTCATAGATGATTAGGATTTAGTGGTATGGCCCAATAATCAAAATTCAAGTTGTTATTTTGTTATGATGGTCTATAAAGAAAATTGTGCTTCATACCTAGTTAAAAAATATTGGTGGTGGAAATTTACCTATAAGATAAGCTTAGATGAAAGAAAACAAATTTATGTGGTTGGATCTAAAAAAAATAAGGTGCTATTGTGGGAGAACTTAAATAATAGGGAAAAATCAAGTTATGCTATACATTATCTTTATAAGAAAAATGGTGCAAATGTTTCTCATTTGATAATACAATGCTTATATATTAAGCATATATGGGTTGAAGTTGAAAAAGAATTAGATTAAAGGGAATTTTGGATAGGATTCTTAATGGATTAATACTTAATTAATTTGTGGAGGAAGAAGGATTTGAAAGAGTGTAGGGATGTACATTTTCTAGCTTTTTTTGTGGGATTGGCTAGTTTGAAATCATATGCTTTTGAAAGGAAAGGAAAATCCATCCTTTAAGTGACAAATTAAATAAGAGATTTATCTATTGATTATAAAATTCCATTGATCTAAAAAAATTCAATGCAAGTATCAAATTTGGTTATCAATAAATATTAAGATTGGGGGTTATTGATGGTTCAATCCAAGGCCCACAAGGACAAATTAGTGCCAGTTTTGTGCTATTTTAGTTTGATTTTCACTTAATTGAAGCGAAGGCATATTTGGGAATAAGTTCTAATAACTTCAATGAGATTATGGAATTTATATTGTTTCTTAAAATTGTATTGTCTAGAGAAGAATGTGAGTACAATCTAGGTTTATGGAGATTTTAATATAGTCAAAACTTGGATGGAGGGTGTTGGTCAACTATTAAATATCTATTTAATAAACTTGGAGGTAAAAGGAATAATAAGTGTGAAATACACTTACTTCACTAATCTATGAGAGAAGAATGCACACAAACTAAAAACAACACAGTTATAACAAAGAAATAAACACCAAACCATAAACAATGATATCTCCTAGGGAAAGCCCTTCCAGGAGAAAAAATCTACTCTCTAAAGTGAACTCAATGTATTATTCAACAACTACATGGTTATAATATAAAGTCTCTATGCTCTCAATAAGAGTGTTTAGTAGTAGCATAATTATAGAGAAATTCAACATCATAATAATAGCAATTTTTATGCTATATAATTTAAAAAGTTTCATAAGGCGAATGACATTGAAGAACTATAATGGCATTGAAAGAAATAGTTCATGTATCAAGTTGGAACAAATTTTCCACATTAACACCCCTAGTGAGTACCATAGCTCCTTAGACCATATTATACCCTTTGTTAGAGAAATAAAATTTGCACATCTACATGATTAAGTGTACATACTAATAGTAGGTTTCATTCTAGACCTAGAATGTGTAAAACTCCACTACTCCTCTTTACTCTACCATTAGGGAATTTTGTTAAGGATTTATATTAGCCAGCTATGTTGAGAGGAGATTTATCACCAATTTGTACCATCCCAACATAATATTTCTCATGCACTAAAAACTAGTGCCAATGGGAAGTCAAATGGAAGAAAGCTCCAGAGTCCATCAATGATGTACCCTGCCCTATATACGTTACCAAAGTTGCAACAAAGGAATATACACCATCCTCATGATTTTTTTTTTCAAACTTATCATTATAGTCATTCTTTTCTTCTTATCTTCCTTGCAATCCCTTCTAGAATGCTCAAGCTTACCATAGTTCCAACATTTTGCCTTGGAATTCCTGGGAGACTAATGTCTACTCTAGGATTTATATCTACCTTTTTGATCTAGACTTATGTAGGAATGCAACAGAATACAGATATAGATGTAAACACAGATATGCAACATAAATAAATCTTCAGTTCATTAATATCAAAGAACTGAAATATGCTTACGTACAAAATGGAAACAAATTAGCTTAGGCGATGGTAGCTTATCTCTGAGAAGAGATGTGGTGAATTCATGCCTTTGAACAATGTTACAATGAGGCTTGAATGCATATTTATTATTTAGAAACAATGGAAAACCCTAAACATCCAAAAACCTAACCCTAGGAAATGAAGCACCAAAATTGTGGGCCCCATCAGGGTAAATTGATACATCAACTTTCTAGGGTCGTAACTTTGGCATATGATCTCCATTTGACACACACAATACCTCGTTAAAAAGATATATCCGAGGACTAAAACTTTTGACTATAGACATTAGTGAAAGGCTCACATTTTCCCATTTTCCAAAAAAAATTCATTTAGGGCCTCAAAACAGCTCCGGAAGTTCAGGACCCGAAAAAATGCCAAAAATGTAAACGATGTTACAATTATGAAAACTAAAAGAAATAATGGTAAAATGGTGGGGGTCCAAGTGGAATATGCGGGTGGCCACTAGTATCCACCTGGATCAATACTCTCCCCTTAGGAAGCAATGATCCCCATTGCGTTTATTGCCTCCATGAGATGGGGAAACTTCTGCTGAACTTGGTCCTTGGTAAGCCACTTGCCTTGGTGCAGGAGTTGGCTAGCTTTAACAACTTGATACAGTTGGATCTTCTATTGGTGAGTGTTCTTGATCTGTGTGTCCATGATTCGATCAATTTTGGCATGTTCCATGCATTTTGTGTTTAGATCGGTTGGTGTGGGTTGTTCTGCAATGTCTAATGTGTCGAATAATGGTGGAAAGTATGGTCGAAGATGATCCACATTGAACATTGGGTGCAACCAAAGGAATGGGGGAATGCTGAGCTCAAAAGCTTTGCCTCCGACAACCTTAGTGATGGTGTAAGGCCCATATCAGAGAGGGCGAAGCTTGTGGTGGGCCCCAACGAGGCACTCCTTCTGTAAATGTAACCAAACTTTGTCACCCACCTGGAACTTGTGTGGTACTTGATGTTGATCATGTCATTGTTTATACTTAGCATGTGCTTTATCTAATATGTCATGGACTTGCTGGTGGATGTGTTGAATGCACTTAATGAAGCTTTTAGCCCTGCCAGCGTTAGACTGAACATGAGCCAAATCTGCCTAAGTAGCTACAAGTGGTATGACAACATCAATGGGACACAATGACAGGAATCCCAGTCCCATATGAAAGGGGATGTGTCTAGTTGAGTTGTGAAGAGATATGTTATAGCTGTATTAAACATAGGGGAGGCTCTCATCCTATGTGCATGGGTTCTTTGAGTTGTACATGCATAGGATTTGCACGATCATCCTGTTGATGACCTCTGTCTAGCCATCAGTTTTGGGGTAGAAGGCCATGGACCTAGTGAGCTTGGTATCCAACAACGACAGAGGTTTGACCAGAATGCACTTAGAAACATCCTGTCCCTATCTAAGATAATGGATTGTGGGATCCCAAAGTGTACCCACACTTGTTCTGAGAAGAGTTTTCCAGTTGCTTTTGTTATGATACTCGTTGTAGGCTGCCAGAATGGCCATCTTAAAGAATCTGTCGATGACCACGAAGGCATAGCCATTTCCATGCTTGGTATAAGGAAGGCCTGACATGTAATCCATGGATATGGATTCCCAAGGCTGGCTAGGAGTAGGCAGAAGAGTATACAAGACATGCTTCTTGATTATAATTTTGGAAATGGCACAAGCAGTGTAGGATTTGATGTACTTCCCAACATCTTGTCGAAGGTTCGACAAATAAAAATACTTATGCAACACTACCACTGTCTTTTCTACCCCAAAATGTCCAGTCACTCGAATATAGTGTGCCTCCCAAATCATCTTGACATGCTCGCTTGAAGGAACACAAAGGTGTCCCAAGCAGCATAATAGTGTGGCCTAGAGGTGAAAATCTAGAACATGCTTACCTTCCAGGAGCATCTTGTATGTGGTGCCGAATTCTAGATCACTCTTGTAAAAATGAGGCCATTCTGAAGTCTCATGTCCACAAGAGTCTGGCACAGTGGTTAGCGTCATAACTGGTGGTCGGCTGAGGCAGTGTGCAACATTATTGGTGCTACCTCTCTTGTACTTGATGTTCAAATGGAATTGTTGCAGATACGTGGAACATTTTTTATGGTAATTTTTTTGTAACTTTCCTTGTGTATATATGAATTGTAGGGGTCAGTGGTTTGTGTGGATGACTGTTTCCTTCCTTAGAATGTAATTTTCCATTTTTGTAAGGTCTACATAATAAAATACATCTCTTTGTCATAGGTGGGATACTTACATATTGTATCAGAAAGTGTCTCACTCGGATATGCCACCGAATTCCCCTGTTGTGTAAGAACTGCACCAATATCATAGTTGGAGGAATCTATCTCAATATCAAATGGTTGCTACAGGTCTGATAATGTGAGAACTGGTGTAAAGCAGAGGTGTTGCTTTAACTCAACAAATGCCTTCTATTGGGATTCATACCAAAATAACTTTGCTTTTGCTCTACCCTTAGTGACTAGACTCAAGGGCCAAGTGATATGGGAGAATCCCAACATGAACCTATGATAGAAATTAGGAAGACCCAAAAAGATATGGAGCTCTGCTAGAGTGGATGGGGCTGGCCAATCCCAAATAACTTGAATCTTGATTGGGTCCACATGCACACCCTGCTCATCATGATGTACCCCAAGAATTGAACCTGGGTCATACCAAAAGTGCAGTTCTCCAAATTGCCACAAAATTTGTGTTTTCGCAGGGTTTGAAAAACCTGTTGAATATGGTGTAGGTGCTCTTCCCAACTCTGGTCGAAGATCAGGATGTCATCCAAATATACTACCATGAACAAGTTGGTGAAGGGCCACAAGATGTTTTCCATCAACCTCAGGAATGTTGCAGGGGCATTTGTCAACTCAAAAGGCATGACCAACCATTCGAAAAGGCCTTCCTTGAATTTGAAGGCAGTCTTCCATACATCAGAGAGTTTGATTGGTACTTGGTGATAACCAAACTTCAAGTCAATAGTGCTGAAATATTTGGCCCCCTTGAGCTGGTCCAGAAGGTCATCAATCCATGGGATTGGATACCTATTCTGGAAAATGATCTTATTTAGCACCTGATAGTCAATATAGAGCCTCCAAGTTCCATCATTCTTCTGTACCAACATGATCGGGCTCCCATAGGGTGATGAACTTGGCCTGATGTATCATTTATGCAATAGCTCCTAAATTTGTGTTATGAAACCAGCTCACAAAAAGATAGAAAAGATAGATCAACACCTTAGAATTCAGCCTCTTCGAGGGGGAAACCTCCTTTACATTACATAAATGAACAATTCTTGAATGATTCAAATAAAAAAACCTCCTTTCTATATATAGGAGTCTAAGGGGTCACAATATAACCAAGCCGACCTAATGATAATAATATAAAGGCACAACAATATTAATAAGGGATACAACTACAATATTAATGGGGGCATCACTAGTATTATAGGGACCTAACATGCCCCTCTCC
>APFE031595981.1:4887-18828 GCA_000404065.3 Pinus taeda | reverse complement strand
TAATGGATTTAATTTTGCTAGGGTCTACCTTAACTCCTTCATGAGATACAATATGACCCAGATATTCCACCTCTTGTACTCCAAAGAAACATTTGGATCTTTTTGGATCTTTGTTGCATCACAATGTCCAGATAAGAAGGGGAGGAGAACATCACAACAGGCAGCAACATTAGTAGAGACAACTAGATGAGTTTGCAACAAAGTTCAAGAAGGACTTCTCATTAGTCTCTTGTCTTTCTACTAGCACCATCACTAAGAGTGCATGGTACTTGGACAGTGGCACATCATGTGACATGAAAAAAACACAAGAGTTATTTCCCAGTTTGATGGAGAAAGACTCTAGGGTTCATGTGGAGCTTGGTGATGATGCCAAGTATGCAATGAAAGGAGAGGGAATTATCATGTTTCATCAATTCAAGTGGATCATTGGAAGCCAAGCACGTGATGTATGTACCAAGATTGAATAAAAAATTGCTCTCAATCTCAGTTACGAGGATAGGGGTTTTTTTGTCATGTTTCAAAATGGGCAAGTACTCATTTGTACAGAGGAATCTAGCCCTAAAACAATAGTCATCAGGGTTAGAGAGGGAAATTTATACAAGTTGAAGTGTACGCATGTTCGGGCCTTGGTACATGACAATGACAACCTATGCGAGTTATGGCACAAGCGGATGGGACACCTACACTACGAAACGATGTTGATCCTGAGGAATATTGCCACTAGTCTCCCATATTTCAGTATTGAGCAGCAAAGTGTGTGCAGAGGATGTGCACTTGGCAAGAATGCCAAGGTTGTTTTTCCAAGCAACGAAAGTAGGTCCAATGGAACCTTAGATCTTATACATTCAAATGTGTGTGGACCAATGTCAGTGGCATCAATGCAATGAGCATTATACTATGTGACTTCCATTGATGACTTTTCTAGGAAAACATGGATCTTCTTCATGAAGACCAAGAATGAGGTCTTTAGTCGGTTTCAGAGAACCAAATAGAGAAGAGAATCAATGTATTGAGGTCAAACCATGGGGGTGAGTAGATTTCCAATGACTTCAAGGATTTTCGCAAGTAAGGATCAAGGGGGAGTTTACAATCTTGTACAACCCTTAGCAAAATGGGGTTGCAAAGAGAAAAAGACGAGTCCATCATCTATCATGCCAAGGCTATGATACCTAGCCAAGATCTGCCTATTTTCCCTTGGGAACAAGCATGTAACACAACAATATATGTGCAAAATAGAAGTCCTCACAAGATATTGGGGGACATGACTCCAGAAGAAGCTTTCATTGGGGTGAAGCCAAAGATAAGACATTTGAGGATCTTTGGTTGTCCAATATACATCCATGTGCCTATGGAGAAAAGGACAAAATTGGAGCCCTCAAGAGATAAAGGCATATTTCTGAGCATGACAAAGCTGTGAAGTCTTACAGGATCTTTACTCTGACACAGAAGAAGATAGTTGTGAGCAGAGATGTGAAGTTTGAGGAGAAGTTGGCATCTTGGAAGTTTATGAGCCACTACGAGTGATAGAGGACAAGGAGTAGGAGGCTTTGAAGGGTGAAAAACATTTAGAGGCTTCCAGTTTAGGGAGTCAACCTTCAAGTGGGAGGACGAGTCATTAGCTCCTTCCAGTTCTATCAGGAGACCCCAGTGGTTTACACAGACATTGAAGGATGCTTAGGAGCATGTTGAGACTCCTAGGAGCACATTCAAGAAGAGCAGGGTTCCAAAGTATCTAAACTATATGGAACTAATGAGAAACATCATTGAAGAGGCAGTAAACTAGTAGGTTTGGAGGAATTCCATGGTGGAGGAAAATGCATGAGATATTGTGCCAAAACTGGAGGGAAAGCTAATTCCAAGTGGCTCTTCAAGAAGTTCCTTCCTTACTAAGAGGGAGTGTTGATGATTGTAGCATTGAATAGAAACTTCCACACAAGTGTATCTAAGGGGGTGGAAGTCATCTAAAGCACTCAGAAAATTACTTTAATTAAAGGAATAATTAGAAAATTTACTTTAATTTGTTTTATAAGAAAAGTCAATTTATTCTAATAAAATACAAAAAATATTTGCATTAATGAATTAGATGAATCCTAACCGTTGATCTCAAGTAAAATGAAACTAATATCAACTGTCAATCACTTTGGAGATTAGGGTTGGATTTGGTCGACAACTTAAGCATATAAAAGTAATGCTAGGTGAAGAAGGAAGACACAACAGTGAGCATAGGACACAATGAGATAGTGAGGATCTCAGTGATTGGATGAAAAAGGAATCAGATCCAAAGTGTGTTGATTCCAGAGGAAGAGGGTAAAGGGGTAGCAAGAAGGAACACTCGAGTACCAGAAAAAATTCTAAGGACTGATTTTTGAAACAACTAACAACAGACATGGACCTTACAGTCCTCCACATGTGGTGGGTTGAGTAATACAGTGGTCAGGCGGGTCGTACAACACCCAAATCAGCTCACACAAGCCATATAGGCCACGAGAAGAACAGTATAGTTCATGGGCAGCGTCTGCAAGCCACAGACAACCCGTACAACCTGCAAGTAGCTCACACATGCACAAGCAAACTGTACAGGCCGCTGGCAGCAAGTGCAAGCAGTTTGTACAAAACCGTACAGCAAGGCTTTGCTCAGCTAAAAATATTGAGGTTTTGTTATAATTGTATTTTTCCTCAGTGGGCAGTTATTTTCTAGGTTGGGAAGCCCTTGTTTGCTGAGAAATTAATTTATGAACAACAGATTTGAAGGGCAGTAATTTTTGTGTACATGTGTGAGATTTGTTTCATTTTGCTTCCACTAAAAATTTATTTTATTTACTTTTAAAATCCCAGCAGTGCTTTTTATTTAGTAAAACCGAAATTTTAATTAAGTTACAAGGAAATTACTAACAAATCTAGAGCTTTTTATTTAGTAAACTGACATTTTAATTAAGTTACAACAAAGACATTACTAGCAAATGAATTTGCTAGTTGTTGGGGTTAGTGGAAATTTAACACATTCATCAATAGAAAAGTGAAAAATGAGAGAAAAATACACTCAGGTGAGATGCCATTCATTTTGAGCCTTTTCTAAAGTTGTTCACCAAAAGGAGTTCACTGAGATTCACGCCTCTTGACCTTCTGGTATACTTAGCCCAATCATGCCAAAATTATGGCGTACCTTGTAACAATGATTGAAATTCAGACCATGTTGGGATAATTTAGTAGTGTAGAGAAGTAGGATAGTGTTTAGGACGTAGGAGTTGAGGGAGCGGAGGGCATGGGGTTGGAACCCTAGCCACCCTAGCCCTCCAGTTTGTGCCTCCTTTCAAAGTCGGAGGTCTTCTTCCTTTGCAGGTGTTGGTGTTGTTGCTTTGGTGATGGTTTTGCTATGTGTTTGGTTTTTTCTTTAGCCGAGTTCTTTTCTTCTACCCTGGGATTGCGGAATTGCCCAGTTTGTTTCTTGTCACCGCCCAGTCTTGTGTTGTCACCGTTTGTTGCCCTGTATGTTTACAGGGTTTGTTGTTCTTTATATTTGGGGATGTCAACGTTTCTTTTTGGGCTTTTGGACTTGCTTCCTGCCGTTTGGGTGTTTCGCTTTCCATTGCCCGCTTCCATTGTGTGGACCAGTGTTGGTTTGGGGTCACCGCCAGTGCTTCCTAAGCCTTGTGGCATGTTGCTTGCAACCCATTCTTGGGTTGTTTGTTTAGGCTACCAGGGCGGCCTGTGCCTCGGTTTAAATTTCTTTCCGATGACACTTTTTCTGTCCTATTTTGTTGATTAATGCTTGATGGGATTTTTTATGCCCCACTTTGTGATGATTGGTGGACCGACGATAGGTTCGTATACAGCCTCTAGTGTTTCTTATCAACTAGATGTTTTAGTGTTTTTGCATGTTGGACCTTCTAGGTTTTTTCGAGATGGCATATGCTGATTTCTTAGTTGGTTCTCTTTTAGGATGTGTTTTTCGCATGTGTTCCTCGCATATGCAAAATGTAATTTTCTTCTTTTTTGATGAATAAAATTATATGTCATTTTTACAGAAAAAAGATAGTGTTTATCCGAAGGTGACTTCAACTACATTGATTAGTTTCCATGAATTATATTGTTATGGATATAATTTGGCAATAATTTTTACACTATTGAATCAACTCTTTTTGTTTCATAATGAGATATTAGAACAGGTGTTGAAATAATTGATTAGAAAATTGCCATGGATATTCCACTGGTCAGTTTGTCACAACATGATAAAATTACACTTAAAAATCTAAAATCTAGACTTTGAAAGTTTATTTCTCTTTAGATTTATGGATCTCTATATTATTGTTTATTGTGTATGCATAGAAATTATAATTATTTAGAAAATAGAAAATAGTGAAATATAAACTCACAAACCACGAATAACAAAAGATATAAGTTGTAGACCCTTTCAAGAGAAAATCCAACTAGAAGGTGAAGCCACTTTGCTCTCTTTCTCTGAATAGAAAATGGTTACAAGTAAAAAGAAGCAAGGTTTGCAGCCCATGGGCTACTACAATGCACAAATCCTCTCTGTGTGCTCTCTCCCTATCCCTCTAGATTACTCTAGTAGTTTATGGAACAAATGCACTCAAAAAGAATGAAACCCTTTTCCTCCTAGTGGCCCGATTATAACACAGCCCAGTAGCATACTAGCAGTTAGGTTTGACTACCTCAACTTTTAAATAGAGTTACATTATGAAATCTTCTAGAGTCTTCCTCATCGTGAACACATGGCTAGCCCATTTTCCATGAGTAATGGGGAATGAAGTGGCATCCTCTCAAATTATGGTGGTCAAAACAAGAAGGTCAACTTATGAGTGGCATAACTTTTGCATATAAACTCCGATTGAGACGATTCTTACATTGTTGGAAAGGCCTTTGTGTGTAAAATATGAAAAAAATGTGGCACTGCAGCAACAAAGTTTTACCCCCAAAAAGTGTCATTTGATGCCTCAAAATGCTCCTGGAAGGTTTCAAACACCATCTGTTAAATTGGGTCCCGCCGATAAAAATGGTCCTGTGAGTTGATTCCTCCACTTTTTCCACTCTAAAAGCATCAAGATGGATGACAAGCAATATAATGATCCAACCCAAATCACAGCGCCCCATTTTGGGAGGCTGTTGGTCTCCAAAAGCTTCTACTGAATGAGATGAGGAAATTTTTCCTCCACTTTCTCTCAAGTGTACCATTTAGCTTTGTTTGGAAGTCCTTTCAACCCAATCTGCCAAAGGTCATGTTTGATCTGAAAATGGGGCACTTAGGCTTCTTGCCTAACTTACAAGCACCTCTCCCACTTCCAAAGCTGAAATTATTCCCCAGTCTTTATGATTAACCAAATGCAGAATTAATAATGTGCTTGAAAATAGGTGTATGTTGGTCTGTTTTAAACTGTTTATGTGCTTTTTGTTGATGTGCTTAAGCTGATATATAAATACATATAACAGTAAATAATGTAGTGGTAAAACAAACACATAAGAGAGCAATTTAATTAGGAGTTCACCCAAAACTCTTGGGCTACGTCTCCGTGATCTCTAGTCAACTCAACTAGGCTCTCTGGGATTATGGCAAAGTCCTTTTACAAGCTTTGCGGCTCAACTCCATTGGTTTACACAAAACACAATGGGTTTAGACACCATATTGTCCCCGACTCTGAAGCTCTCAGCTCTCTGGCCCTCGGCTCTCGCTCTAACTCTCGGCTTTGGCTCTCGCTCTTGGCTCTGGCTCTAGCTCTTCAGCTCTGGCTTCTCTGAGCTCTCAGCAGTCCGCTTGACCTCCAAGTGACTGTCTCAGTTTCTCTGCGCATTAGCTTTCTCTCTCTGCTCCCTGGCTTCTGCTTCCTCTCAATTGAACTCTCTGCCTCCTTTGAGGTTCTTTTCCGACTTTTCGGCTACCCTAGTCGTTTTTCTGTGTATCATCATCATCATCATCTGTGTATCCTTGTCAGTTCGACTAGCCATTTGGCTCTGTGGCTTCAAAATGCATCATTTCCTGAAAAAACGCTCGCTTGCAGCGTGGCATGAGGATCTGGAGCGGTTACAGAAGTTTTGGGGCCTTCTCATAGATAACAACTCAAAAATTGAGAAAATCCTATTACACAGAGAATGCATGTAAAGTACACTATTCGAACTTGAAATACCATTCAATCGCCCCTAAATCCCTATCGGGTCCGCCATTAGGCATTATATCGCATCGCATTAACGTATTGGGCGAGATCCCAAATACACGAGAAAACATTCAAAAACTCGACAAAATCCTTTTTATCGAACTTCAAATTATATCGAAATCGCCCTAATATCGCATCGGGTCATCCTTGGGTCGCTTTTACAAGCTCCACCATCGATTTGGGTGAACTCTGATCCAACAATCAACATGCGGTTTCGAGCGGCTTAAGGATACGGAGGTTACCCGCCCGAAAAGGCGGTTTTCCTCACTCCTCCGTCAAGCCACACATCATTCATTGTATGGGATCGGACGGAGCTGGCCCAATACCGCTTACCGCCTGAGGCCCACCCAAAATTCCGCTTTATCGAAACTCAATTAACATGGCGCCACGCTTATAATTCCCTTCTGGGTCCATTTTATCGCTTTCCTTTGTATTTCGGTTTTTACACCGAAAAGCGTTTATACCAGAAAAGTCCCTTTTACCAAAACTCAAATTTTATCAAGACGGGTTTATAAAACTCATCGGGTTCGGCTTGTTATCGCCCCTTTATATCGCTACAACGCGACGTTGCAATGCGATATATCTCAATCGCAAGTCGCATTGGTACGGGGGTCTGTCCCTTGTCTCATGCCATCGCCGATGCCGATCCACCGATATTAGCGATCACATTGCCCAAGGTCCCGCCATTGAACACAGGCCTATCTTCGACCCGATATATCGGAGATCAGAGATCGGGGTCTCTCCCCTTTTTGCTTAAGTCCGCCTCTTGGACCCTCTCCGATGCGATTTCCCTTTATAAGGGTTTTTTGCCATTTTTAGGGGATTTTGCCTCTTTTTCCAAAGAACAAATAACATCTTCTTTCTGCGATAAATTCTATATCCTAAACCCATTTTTGCCTATTCAAGTTGCAGTAGATTCAGAATGAAAATATCTCTGCCATGGGGCTATTTCCAGGAATTTCCTTGGATTTTCATTTTCCTCTGTGATGAACACTTAGACTTAGGAGTCTATTCGAAAGCCATTTTGGATCACGCCTTCCCACTAAAGAACTTTTGGTCTCCAAAAGACTAATATACTGATCTGAACAGGAAATTAAAGTAATAGCACCCTCTTCTTTCAGCCTCCACACACTTGCCTTGCATAGTGCCTCTGAACCAAAGTCTCTGACCACTTCCCTTCCTGGATGGGCTGGTCTTCCTAGGAAAAACTGTCTTCCTCCTTGCCTTCTTGCAGAACTCCTGCTGAAATTTTCATAGAAGGTAGTTTGAACTTCTCTGCCTTGATCATTGATCCAAGGTGGCTCAAACAAATGTGAAGTACATCTGCTCTACAAAACTTTCATTTGTACTTGTTTGACAAGTTGTCAACAACAACTGTTAACAACAATAGAAATACAGACAACAACTGAATGGCCTAAACTCTTCCTTCAACAAAAGAAGCAGATTTCACATCTTGTTAACACCTCTATGTCTTACATCTGCATACAAATGATGGACTAGATAACAAGCCCACAAAAATTGCCTTTAAAACAAGTGACCCTTCAAGTCAAGCATGTAGAAAAAGTCCATTAGAACTCTTTTTCAAAAGATGAAACACTTCATCATTATCTCCATCTTGGAGACCAAGTTAACTTCTCCCAAGTCAACATTACATCACATGCATGTCAAAGCAACCAACCCTGCAAGTTAATTACACATACATGTTCAAAAACAAGGAAATCATCAGCATCCCTGTGTTCATGCACATCAAGCTCATGCAAGCATTTCATCTTTCAACTTTTGCTTAAGCACACTGTACTTTCGAAGCTGAAATGAAATATAATGTTGCAGCAACAAAGTGAGTCTCCTACTCAACCTTTTTCCATTCACCATCTTGGTAAAATCCTGCAACTTGCATTCCATTAACAAGGAAATGCAAATAGATGCATCAATAGACGTGCAATCTTAATCGAATAAGAACCCTAACCGTTTCTTACCAATCCCTTTCAAAGGTACTACCTTTGTCTGCACATCAGCATCAACAAGTGAATCATCCTTAAACACATCAATTATGGAATCTTCCTTTCCATTTCTACCATCTTCTCTTTCCACTTTCTTCAGCTTTGGTGGAAGCATTGTTGGATTCAGAGTCCAACACTTTTTAACAAGATGCCCTTGCTTATGGCAGTAAGTGCACTGCATGTGCATCCTCTTAACAGCATGACTTGCCTTGTCCAATGGACCTTTGGCTTCTTGCTTCCTTTCCTTCAAAAGTTTTATGTATGTGTCCATTCTCTTCCAACATCTAAAAACATTATGGTTAACCAAACCACAAAAGGAACAAGCAATTATTTTCCCATATCTATGTGGAAATTTATCATGCTTTGCAAAATCAAAAGGAAGATGATTAGAACCAGATTTATACCTTTTTTTTCACCTTTATTGTCTTCATGAAGAAGTGAAGCAAATGAAGAAGTGGCTCCCTTCGGAACACCATCAATCTCTTCAAGGTTTTTTAGAGTTTTCACAACCCTCTGATTCAAGTGTGTGCTTCTAAACACCTGCATCCTGCAAATGATGCTTCAAGCTATTGCATTCCTCCTTAATACAATCTTCACACTCCTGAGGTGGAATACCTACAATGCAACTCCTTCTTGGAGTTGTTTTAATGGTCTTCATGACAGCTTTGGAACTTTCTCCGTAAGCTTGTCCATAGCCAAGACCCAAATACTTAGGCCTTTCCTCAATTATTATTGGTTCAACAATAACCTATGCATGTCTACCCAAGCCTTTTCCTTCATAGCCCATCTTGGACATTAGCTTGGAACCTATGCCTCTAGTATGTTTTTCAAAAGACCCAATATAAGCATTCTTAGAGGAAATTGAAGACAAACTGGAATTATTTAGCTCTTCTTCAAGCTGATACTTGACCAAGGCTTCTTGTGCAACACAGAGTTGTGCCTCCAACTCATGCATCCTTTCCAAGTTCATATTTGCAATATGAAGTTCCCTCTCCATTTCCTGCAATTTGTCAGAAAGCATTTGCTTCTCTTCCTCCACGGAATTCAATTGCTCTCTAAGTATGTTGCTCTTCCTTTCATCCTCATACATTTCTCTCACAATATCCATCATGGTGGCCAAATATTCTTTCATGTCTTCATCAAAGACTCTTGTGAAGAAAGGAGAATTTGAGGACTCACTTGTAGAAGTAGTCATTATGCCAATGAACAAAGAACTTCAAACAAGATTAACAAAGAGCTTATTCAACAACCTTTTGCAACAAACCTCTTGTGTTTCAAGGATTGCTTTGAGGTCCTTTGGGATAAGAAGAATGCCTTCAGCCCTTCTTCCTTCTTGTCCTTCCTGGGCTGAGCTATCAATAGCTTTCCCTTCACCTCTGCAAACTCAAACAATAGTTAGACTACAACAAGCATACAATCAACCTCTGACTGTTTAAACACCTTTCAGACAAACAATCTTTTCTTTGTTAATCAAGCATTCTGATATAACCTTCTTTGAAGGTGGGGTTAATCAATCTCAAGCTCTGATACCACCTGATTTGAAAATGGGTCACTTAGGCTTCTTGTCTAACTTACAAGCACCTCTCCCACTTCCAAAGCTTAAATTATTCCCAAGCCTTTATGATTAACCAAATGCGGAATTAATAATGTGCTTGAAAATAGGTGTATGCTGGTATGTTTTAAACTATTTATGTGCTTTATCTTGATGTGCTTAAGCTGATATATAAATACATATAACAGTAAATACTGTAGCAATAAAACAAACACATAAGACAACAATTTAATTAGGATTTCACCCAAAACTCTTGGGCTACGTCTCTGTGAGCTCTAGTCAACTCAACTAGGCTCTCTGGGATTATGGCAAAGTCCTTTTACAAGCTCTGCGGCTCAACTCCATTGGTTTACACAGAACACAATGGGTTTAGACACCATCTTATCCCCGGCTCTGAAGCTCTTGGCTCTCTGGCCCTCGGCTCTTGCTCTGGCTCTCAGCTCTGCCTCTGCCTCTGGCTCTTCGGCTCTAGCTCTGGCTCTGGCTCTGGCTCTGCGACTTTGGTTTCTCTAAGCTCTCAGCAGTCTGCTTGACCTCCAAGCGACTGTCTCAGTTGCTATGCGCATTAGCTTTCACTCTCTCTGCTCCCTAGCTTCTGCTTCCTCTCAATTGAGCTCTCTGCCTCCTTTGAGGTTATTTTCCGGCTTTTCGGCTACCCCAGCCATTTCTCTGCGTATCATCATCTCTTTGCGCCTTTGCGACTTCCCTGCTCCTTGTCAGTGCGACTAGCCATCTGGCTCTGTGGCTTCAAAATGCATCATTTCCTGAAAAAAGTGCTCGCTTGCAGCATGGCATGACGATCTGGAGCGGTTACAGAGGTTTCGGGGCCTTCTCATAGGTAACAACCCAAAAATTGAGAAAATCCCATAACACAGAGAATGTCTGTAAAATACACTATCAGGCGTGATTTTCAAACTTGAAATCCAATTCAATCGCCCCTAAATCCCTATTGGGTCTGCCATTAAGCATTATATTGCATCACATTAACGTATTGGGCGAGATCCCAAATACATGGGAAAACATTCAAAAACCCGACAAAATCCTTTTTATCGGACTTCAAATTATATCGAAATCGCATCGGGTCCGCCTTGGGTCGCTTTCACAAGCTCCACCATCTATCTGGGTGATCTCCGATCCAACAGTCAACATGCAGTTTCGGGTGGCTTAAGGATACGGAGGTTACCCACCCAAAAAGGCGGTTTTCCTCTCTCCTCTTCCAAGCCACGCGTTGTTCATTGTATGGGATCAGGCGGAGCCGGCCCAATACCGCTTACCGCCTGAAATCATGTTTTATTGGAACTCAATTAACATGGCGCCACATTTATAATTCCCTTTCAGGTCCATTTTATTGCTTTCCTTTGTATTTCGGTTTTTACGCCGAAAAGCATTAATACACATAAAAGTCCCTTTTACCAGAACTCAAATTTTATCAGGTCGGGTTTATAAAACCCATCGGGTCTGCCTTGTTATCGCCCCTTTATATCGCTGCAACGTGATGTTGTGATGCGATATATCGCAATCGCAAGTCGCAATGGTCTGGGGGTCCGTCCCTTGTCTCATGCCATCGCCAATGCCGATCCACCGATATTGGCGATCACATTGCCCAGGGTCCCGCCATTGAACACAGGCCTATCTACGACCCGATATATCGGAGATCAGAGATCGAGGTCTCTTCCCTTTTCGCTTAAGTCATCCTCCCTCTCCAATGCGATTTCCCTTTATAAGGGTTTTTTGCCATTTTTAGGGGATTTTGCCTCTTTTTCCAAAGAACAAAGGACATCTTCTTTCTGCGATAACTTCTGCATCCTAAGTCCATTTTTGCCCATTCAAGTTGCAGTAAATTCAGAATGAAAAGATCTCTGCCATGGGGCTATTTCCAGGAACTTCCTTGGACTTTCATTTTCTTCTGTGAGGAACACTTAGACTTAAGAGTCTATTCAACATCCATTTTGGATCAATGTTGCACCTGTCTCGTAGTTCTGGACCTTCTCTACAAAACTGTATCTTCTGTCAATTTTGCGTGAGCATCCGGTGCAAAATCTTCTACTAAAGGTAGGATATATTCCTCCTCCTAATCTAACATGGAAGGCTCATACAATTTCTGATTCTCTGTTGGGCATTGGATAAACCAATGCTCCCTGTTGTCGCACAAAGTGTCTAGGCACCGTGACAACGCTCAAAGTAAGGGTTGTCACTCTAATCCTTACTCCATTTAGACTCTCTCCTAGACAAGTCAAAAGGGTTAGTCCCTAAGGTGAATGGATGAGGGTAGCCTGTAGAACATGGGTTTTAGGAGATTTTAAGGATGAACAACTTGATGAGTTTAAGGCAAGTCTTGGTCAATTAAGATAGATAGATTAAAATAAGACGCAATTACAAGATATAAACGACTACAGACCAGTGCCTTTAATATTTGAATTAACCATAGACTAAATAAAACAAGTTATCCAAAGAGAACTTATAAGTGTCGCAATGCGACGATCATAAACAATTAAATGTAAAATACTCAAAACTCTAACATGTTGGATAATCTAGCAAAATTATCTTTCTCAACAGTCAATATCATTTAAAACATTTATCGCACCTTGACCGTAGAAAAGTCATGAAAATTTAAGATTTAGCACTTAACACAAGAAACACCAAGGAATTTTAAATTAACACTTTAATTATTCCTTAGATAAATGAAGAAACCAAAATCTTTAATGTGACTAAAAATTAAATCAAAAATGCTTAATCAAAATTAAAATTCTATGGGCCCTACTCTTGATCGGGATGAGGGAAGGTGTCAGAGGTGCCAGGCCTAATTTGACATGGTCAGTACAACTAAGTTTATTACAGCCACACCCCACATGCTCAAGGCAGGAAGTGCGATGTCCTTTTCCTTGAATGCATGGGAGGTAGGCTGGAAAGGTGGTAGAGGGAAGAATAAGGGAGGGTGGCGGAGTTGGAAAGGGTATTCGACGTGTTGGGCAGGTGAATTGTGTAGCGGAGATGGAAGGCAATGCAGAGCAGAAGGAAGGCGAAGAAACCATGTCTGCGGGCGAGTGAAGGCTCTCTGGTATGTAGTCTAGTCTCGCCCTCATTTAATTCATATGTTCTAGTTGGGTTCAAGTGGTAATTCCATGAGCTAGTGGGAGTTCCACTGGGCAAGAGGAAGAGGTGAGAGGCCGCTCCAATGGGGCTTAGCTCAGCCAGGGAGAAACCAAGGGAGACAAGGGGGAGCTACGGCTCGGCTCTGTGTTGTATTTTTATTACTTTCAAGCAAAAGTTTTGGCAATGGGATGATTGACACTAAGCGGAGCTTACATACAAGAACCTACCTAAATGGCCAATCCGAGGGTATGGGGGCTAAAGGGAAAGCCACGCCGGGGGGATTGAGTGTAGCCAAGTGAGGCAAGGGAGAACTGCAGGCAAGGGGCTGGGACATTAGCAGGGTGGGCAATTGGCTGAGCGAACCTTAGCATATGGATATGTAGAGTCGCATGATTACAGTTAGCGACAGGGAAAATTTTAAGAACCACCCTAAATTTATATGTATAATAAATGGACTAATCCCCATGACACAGGAAAAATGGGAGGCGATTTTATCAATAATATAATATGTATATATAATTTTTTTGGCAAATCTCTCACCAGATTATATTATATTGTATAGTGATGGAGAATCTTTCACTGAATTATAAAATCTTGTAAGATCTTGGCAAATCTTTTACTGAATAATAAAACATTGTGAAGTCTTGGCGAATATTTTGTTAAAGTATGAAACCATATATGATAATAAGAAAAGATATTCATTAAACTGTAATATGCTAACATACATGTTTGGAAAAAAGAAACATAATTTTCTCTTCCTACAAACAATTTTCCAAGTTTCAGTGGCCGTGTTTGTCAAGGTTCTTACAATACACTCTTTCATATCCTTCTATTAGTTTTGATAATATTCCACAACAAAGTTCTTGTAGGTGTTGATATTGACAACGAGTTCTGTAAAAGTAGGAGAGATTAATCTTTTATTTACAACTTCTGTCAAGTTACCACTTTTTTCAAGTTATCAAATTTCTTTCTTATTCCATAGACTCCAACTGCGAGATAAACAAAAACACATCAAGTTTGTTTACCCCAACACACCAACAAGTAGCAAGCCCCAACTATATTATATAAGAAAGTATTAGGTATCCCAAAGGCTTGAAGGGGATCTAATTGAAAGAAGTGACCATTGTGA